>WTSP01004690.1:41124-62489 GCA_025331215.1 Actenoides lindsayi | reverse complement strand
ATAAAATAAAATAAAATAAAATAAAATAAAAATGTCAAACTTAAGCAAATACTGTGCACACAGTTTCCTGTAGCCTTTCCTTAATCAGAATATGTGTAGAAGAACCTGACATGTGTGTATCACAAGCATACGTAAGAGGGAACATATCAACATCTCTGCAGATACTAAATTTCCGTAGAACACTCTGCACTAAGCTAGTAGAAAACAGCATCGAGTGAGAACAGCAACTAAGTGATAAAACGTTATCTGTACATTGTGATGTGCTTACATGTCTCACAGCATATAGACAGAAACCAGCTGTGTATGTGCACGCACAAACACAAAATCCATGTTGCAACACGTGACGTGTCCTGATAGTCCAATTAATGCCTTCAGCTTGGCCGTGTTAAATATCATAGTTACTCTATCACACAGTCAAAGAGCTCAAGTGATAGGCAGCAGAAGGAAGCACCCATTAAAAGTTCACAGATGAGTCCCTAAAAATAGAAATTAGTGGTAAAAGCAATGGAACCTACAGAGGTGCTGATCAGGATCGCTGAATAGAATCTTGTATAGAGATAACTACATACAATATGGCAAACAAATTCCCTTCTGGCACTATCGACAGTAATATAATAAGGACGATAGCTATTTTCCACAAATAAATCTCAGATGAACTTTTGGGCCACATACAGTCTGAGATATTTTGCAATTTACTTTCCCTGTTAATCGTTTCACTAGACGCCTAAATTTTCCTTCATTTGCCATCTAGGAAGAGTTAAGAACAAGGGCACCAATAAACAGAGACAGTGAATGAGCTGGGGTTACAAGCAAAAGGTCTATTAGGCAGCTAATTCTTTGAACACCGGACCACATAATTTTAAACGACTTAAACATCTGTACGAGAAACAAATAAATCCCGAAGGGTCAACTCCTGCAGTCTTTACTCAGACAAAATTCCCATGGACTCATGGGATTTGACCCTTAGTTGGGAATATACACAGGTTCAGACCATCTTTTTTCAAGCTCAAATGTGGAAATTCTCTTTGGACCAGAGAAGTCCGCAGGGAAGGGCTTTCTGATACCACAAGCGTTCAAGACACCAGTCTGGGCTAATCACTAACAGGTTAGCATCTCTGAAAATAATACTGTCTAACAGCAGAGGAATGTGTAGTCTGGTTCTCATAAAATCTCAAACCTGGGACAAACCAGAAGAATCTGGTAGAGCTACCTCTTTTTTCATCTGAATTAATAACACATTATCAGTTTGGTTAGAAAATATGAACTGTTATTATCAAGCTTCCAGATAGACAATGAAACTTGGAAGCAAATGTAGCAGTAAATATTTGCTACCGCATATTCACAGTAAAAGCTGAATGTTGAATATTTATTTTTCTCCGTCTTGTTAGACTTTCTAGAGAGTTCAGGGATTATGCTGTTATAAAACTGTAAAGTCATTCTAAATTCGAACATCCTTTGAAAAATAATAAAAAAAAAAAAAAAGAAGCCACCACAGCACAGAATAATCAACAGGAAGTCTATCCTTAAGAAAATACAAGCTCTTTTCTCGAAGACAAGAAGTTCCCTGGCAGGCAAAGGTAAAGGCCACATTCTAATATATGTCAATCTGTTTGCTTTAAAAGTAACCGACCCAAAATTTGACCCAGCTTATCAGTACCTCCTGTTTGTTCCTGTTATTTTCCAAAAAAACAATCCCGGCTTTCTTTGGGGGTGGAATTCCAGCTTTAGAGGCTCAGCATGAGGCCAAATTTTCACGGCGAGCGAACAAAGCAGACAAGTATCTGCAGGTGCTCAGCACCTCTGGAAGCACAAGGGTAAGGTGTAGGAACCAGGGCGGCCGCGTTAAGCGACGTCTTTTGAAAAGCTGGTACAAAGTGCTGGCAAACTTTTGCCGGCCACCTTACCAGGCTGATAGATTCATATATTCATCCACAGGAGAAAGAGTCCAAGGTGACAGATGCCCACAAAGCAAAGGGGAAGTTTGTCACCTGGGGAAAACCTGCAGAGATCAGAGGCTCTAAGTACTGCTGCGTACACTCTGTTCCTGGCAGGAGACTTAATTCCACTTGCAGGGAGTTCTCCCTGGCTACGATGTCCTGAGACCCACAGACTCAGAATTTTCACAGCCCTTTTCTTGGGAATCCTTCTAGATTTAGGAGGAAAGGTGTTATTAAGCGTCCTTTAGCTATTCCACATGTATATGCTACTGGAGTCTATCTTCAAGGTCCTTTCCAACCTAAAGGATTCTATGTGTCCAAAGCCTCCCCTGGAAGAGATCCTGGAAGGGCACAGCAGTCAACATAAAGTCTCAGTACAAAAAGGGATTGTCTATAGTAGGTCCCTGTGTCTCAGAAAGGGAAGGGACAAAGATTTCAGAGCCACAGAAGCACATCTGCAAAAATGCAATACCCAAATATCAGATCTTGTAGAGAAAAGAAACAACGTAAGGGGGGGGAACATTAAAGGCATTTTCTGACAGCGGGAAAAATAAAATTCTTATTTAAAAGTTCCTTTAAAATAATAGACATTTGTTCGGAGTACTTATTCCTAGCTATATTGTTTTAGCCTACTGAAAAGCAAAATCAAAAGGACCAAGTCCCTTTGCATAAACAAAAGGGAGTAAAAAAAAAAAAATTTGAAAATTGTGATGGCAAGTGAATCCCACTTTATCACTCAAGCCTGGAATTTCTATTGCAGAAACACAAAAGTCTGATTTATTTTTGAAGCATTTTAAACACATACCAACATTACTTGGCAACAGGCCAAGTCAAAAAATTCCATCAGAACTGACACCCTACAAACACATGTTACCAGTAACCGCTATTGAGCCTAAAGAAATAAATGAAATGCTATACCTTTGGCAATGCAACACTTGGCACTTTGTCAAAGATTCATAGCAGCAAGGTATATATCTACTTTAAATATACAGTAAGCTCAGGACTGTGTATTAAACACGTTCTGCCACCATCCCCCTTTTAAGAGAAGCCTTTTGTCCCAAAACTTTTCAAATGAAGGGTTTTGTTTTTTTTTAAACAGAAACTCTGTGCAACTTGTGTTCCAGAGCTGACCCAAAAATCATGACTATGAATTCTCAGAAAATCTAATCTTTGTAAAAACAAGCTTTATCTGACTGTTATTTAAACGGTCTAGCTTTAAGAACAGGGCAGGAAGAGAATAGGTGATGGTACTTTGAGGTGAGAGAATATTTTTGTGAAAATGTTGTCTCTAACAGAAGTGATAGAAAGGTTCATTAGGATTCTGGGTATCTCTAGCAAATCACAGCCTGAAAGGCTTTCAGCATCATTGTCTTAGCAGGCAGTTAAATAAGAGGAAACAAATGCAAATTTAATATAAACAGGGGTGGGTTTGGGGGGGCTTAAAAGCGACTTACAATATCCATGTTGGCTGCGTTTTTACCTACTCCATAGCAAACCACCCTCAATCAAGCAGCAATTCTCAAGCAGGCAGTGATGTGTCTGTAAAACACTACAGAGTACACGTATGGAGTGTTTTACAGCAAGCACATAGGTAGACTTCAAACACACGAAAGTCTTCTTGTGTTTGGGGGTAATTCAGACTCGTGGTTATTATCGGAATGATTTCACGGGAAGAAAAGAGATAATAGTAATGAAATCAATAAATAATAAATAAATCTAGTATCTTCTGTAGAAGCTTCTGCTCAGCTGCTAAGAACACAAACTCACCAAAGGACGGAGAGCAAATTTCCCTTCTCTCCACACAGACCTTTTGTGCTGGCATTTGAATACTACGTGTGGAATACAACTGCTGAGGAGTAGAGGATCACATTTGTACCTCTCCTCAGCTGAAAGGAATCGTGCTGAAAAAGAATCCTACATCCCTGCTACAACATGTGGAGGCACGAGAGCAGATTTTATGGCAGAAGATTCGGGCTTGAAGGACTTGAAGGATATTCAAGCAGGACTGCATGAGGCCCAGTAGGTGAAATCAGTCGCATCTCTGGTGCTGAGGAGAGGTGCTGAGGTGCTCAGCTTCTAACAGTAAATGATATCACCTTTTAGGAATTTTTTTTTTCTGCTAATGAAAGCCACGGTGGGCTGGAGAGAGAAAGTAAGGGACATCTGGATCCTCTTCTGGAATGACAATTAGGCAGTGGTCCATATTAACAACAGGCAGCCAGTAAAATCACCCAGGCTCATGCATCAGATATAAAGTGATTACCTTCAAATATTGATTTTACAGCAAGACCAGTCCCAGAGGTTATAATGGTTGTTGCTTGTTTCTAAGTGGACAGGTTTTTGAGCACTGGAAGTGAACTCCGCAAGGAACTATTACTTCCCAACAAATATTTCATGCACTTTTGGTCGTTAGGGCCACGGAGACTATCCCAACAACCAGTGCCTCTAAGGGAATAGAAGAAATTATTAGGCCAAAGTGTTTTGTTGTTCCTCCCTTTCCCCATCTTTTATGTCACGGTGACTTTGGACATTTTGCTAGGAGACTTAAAGTTCTCCAATTACTCTAATAAGGCCAGTGAGTCATACAGCTCTCCTACTGCCTGAAGAAACTGGGATTTGGATAAGTGCTAATGGTGTAAGGCTCAAGATAGGACAAGGTTACACCAGTTCACTGCAGCACGTAGGGATAGGCACAGATGCGTCCTGGGGCCGGATGGAGGTTTTTCCTCCTGTAACGTATGGATATTTGGGGATACAGCACATCTGGGCAATCCAGAAGTAAGGCACAAAACACAGCAGATCTGTGCGTACCTCTGCGTCGTGCTCATCACCGCTGCTTTTTCTCTTCCTCTAGGACGACGGCAACAAGCCGCAGCAGAGCCAGGACCTGGTGCAGAGCCTGGGTCCATCACCCAGGCTGGCTCCTCTGAACCTCACCAGTGCCTTGGGCACCTACTGTGCAACCAGCCCTAACTCCCTCAAATGAGCATCTCTTGTGCACTTCCCTCAAGGGCTACAGTAACGTTTTCTACTTACGGCCACTTGTGAAGACCACTGAAAAATGGCAGCTGGTGCTGAAAGCACCTGCCCACTTATTTAGCAAATTTTCTCATAGACAGCACTTATGCTTTTGACACCGCAGCTGCTACGAGTTCCTGGCTGTGTGAGTCTTTCAGAATGTCTATAGATGAGGATTTCTAACGGGATGTCAGAACGTGTTTCCCAGCACAACTTAAAAGCCTTTAATTCTGCTAGGTTGAGTCAAACCTTCAGAGAGAGCTGAGGTTTTACCCTGACCAGCTTCAGTACAAAAGTTGGCGTTGTTTGATGAAGTCCCATTTAAAATGTCCTAGTTAATGTGGGCTCATCAAAGCCATTAACTGAAATAGTGGCATCTACACACTGCCTCGGTTTCTGCCTCTCCCTCCCGTGTCCAGTGGCAGGTTCCAAACCACATTTATCGTCTGGGGCATCGTGAGATGGTATCAATGGAAGTCCCTTGACCACAGAGTTCAGCTGCCCTGACAAAACGAGTTTCCTGGTTTCTGGGAGGTGCCACAATACCCATCACGTCAGCCATAATCTCACAGAAAGTTCAGTGAGTTGAGAAATCTGCAGGTCTGTCGGAGTTTACTGCATTTTGCTTTATGCCCCTTTACAAAATTGTATCTTTTACTTCCAACCATTTGGGCATCAAAGTATTACAAGGATGAGACAAGGAAAAAGGGTCCTTTTTGTCCTTTCAGAAAAGTAGAAGTATTTTCAGTTTAGAAACTCAGAAGAGCAGGCTTTACACTGTCAGTGGTCTTTCTTTGGGATATAATACAAAACTGCAACCTTTTACTGTCTAATGGCCATTGCTGATTATTCCATAAAACACAAGTCTTTTCCTAAACTGCTCTTGGTCTGTTAGGTAGGTTTGGCTACCCACGTATCTTCAGGTACCCATATATCCACATATTAGATGGCTCACTTATTTACCACAGCACATACCGCTTCGATTTAACGCCGTTGCAACATATAAAGAATGTCCCTGACACTTGGATGAAAGATTTGACTGAAGCATCCCAAAAAAAACCACGTTGAGCAATCAACATCAACACAGTTAAAACAGAATCCCTGCTGGCACCTCAAGCCTAATATAATGGGAAATTAGGAGAACACATGAAGAAAAACCCACCTGGTCTGTACCAGCGTGTGATCCTCTGGATGTACTCCATAAACACAGACAAGCTTTTAGAAAGTATAATATAATCTTTGACCAAGGGTCCACTCTTAGCTGTACTGACGCTGAAATACGATCGTACACTGAAGACTAATTAGGAACTGCTAAAATGACCTGTTGATATGCAAAGATACCTTTGTGATGGGCCTCAAAATAGTACATACAGCTCTCGGCTACCTCTGAGAACAGGACAGAATGTAATATCCCTTTTTCTTGACCTCTCTTGCTGTGCACTTTCACAATCTTTCAGGTGCATATCAGCAAAGAAGGACTAAAACACCTGACACTTATTAGGTCTCTACTGGGCAGTAATGGAGGTGTGACTGCATTTTTACTGTGTGGTATGTTCTTTCCCATGCAATACAATTGGGGAAATTAATAAAACATGAACCTTATAGTAAAATCCAGAGAGTTTCTGGCTTTTACAGAAATGTTCGGGATTGATAAGGACACAAAGCAGCTTTTCACTTTTATAAGGTCTAGGGAAGGACCAGGCACAAAACTTTTCTCCTCAAAATAAAAGGCCCAAGGGGCTCAGAGCCCCTTCAGGGCCGGAGAGCAACCTAAAGACAGTGAGACAGACTATGAACATACAGTCATTTGCTTTTTCAGCAGTTTTTTGAGGGAATTTATCTATAAATAACAGACATTTTAGGGGGGTTCCTGACAAACAGTGCCCAGCAATCTAATGCAACTCCTAAGGCCACGTTAGAAACAAAATTGGTAGGTGATATTTTTATTTATTTTTGTTCAGGCCGTTATTCAGCTCTCACCATATCCCTGCTGATCCACGTTCTGACAACTGGATCAGTTTGGGTGGCACCTTGCTCTCCAAAGGCCATCAAAATACTTGAAAGCTTTGTCAGAGAAGAAAGTATTCTTTGTAAGACTACAGATGTTAGAACAGGGACCTTGGATGATGACTCACTGGGCAGGAATGTGGTGCATTGCTACTATCCATTTACCATCTAATGCTCCAGACTTTAACGTACAGCTCATACCAGAGTGTTCTAAATCCTCAGTCTGAAGAAACATCAACTCAGCTGCAAAATGATTCTGAGACCTTCAAGATGCCATGTTGCTTAAAATCAGCAAAAGGAGAGAGAGGAAGCACACAGGTATTAAAGCAATCGAGATGATGGCCTGAACTAAAAATGTTTCAGGGATGGTGATGTCAAAAGCTACTTTAAAAAAATAAAATCACATCTATATGGACATCCACTATAAATCTGATTGGGCCAAATATTTTAATTGCACTTCATATTGCTAGTATTAATGCCAAAAGGAAGACTGCTTCACATAGTTTTCTTTTTTTTGGTTTTTTTTTTTCTTGCCAGGATTTCATATTACATCTTTCCTTTTGATCTGATTCCTTAATACTACATCATTCATTTGTACTAGTTGAGATATCCTACTCATTTATAACTGCCGAATATTTAATCTTTATAAATACTCTCTCTCTCTGGGACTTAGAGGTCTATGCTTTGAATATATCCAGAACTTTCAGGAAAAGCTTACAAAGAACTGACCAAAATGGATCTGTAGTACAGTACCCAATTGATTTCTGTTAATGCAAATTCCATTCACTGATTTCAGAAAATAAACACAGGATGATTTTTCTCCACTATCACTGTTTGACATGACAGTCAAGGATACATTTAAATCAGAAACACAGAACTCTTGGGTTGATGTAAGAGTGTTAGGTTAAACTCATTTTTTAAAAAAATTATATTTTAATCCCCAAAGGATAAACAGTTATCCTCTAAGACACAGGGATAAAGATTTTAATGGCATCTTGCTTTGGGATTCAAAATAAATAAGGCAAAGATGAGTTTCCATCTTCTTAAAACTAAATTACAGAGATTAAAATATATAAACACAAAATGAATGTATTCCATTTGCATATTATATTTCGCTCTTAAAGTTGATATTGAAGATTAAGGGTCAGCATTTAATCCTCACTATCCTAATCCCTAAAATTACAAAGACAGGCATAAGTGCATGTCTGCTCCACTAAATTACCTTGAAAGAAAGCAAATTCCGGATGAAAAGGGAAGCATATTTATATTATGGTGATTTAAAATCTGTCGCCTAAACACATCTTCTCCCCTCTATCCATTGACCTAAATTGCACGCTAAAAGCTTGCTTGTCTGCAAATGGGCAGCTAACACTTTGAGACAATCCAGAGATTCTTCGCTTACGCACGATCGTGCCAACTATTTTTCTGACTACAATAAACAATGTCGTGCTCATATTTTGCAGAAAGAAAAGTGAAGTTAGAAAGCAGAAGAATTTCTTCGCTTTTCCCAGCCTGATTCCTAGGCAGAGATCGCTATAAAAACTGGAGATTCTGAGAGAAAAATGGATTACCAAAAATTAGTAGGTCAAGCATGCTCTGACTTAAAGAGTTGCAACTCTATGGGGAATTACACCCTGGTGGATACCGTACCTCAGAAGAAGGAAAACTGTAACATAAAACATCCCTGGTCTCTACAAGAAAAAAAAAAATTACTTTTGCTAGAATGTAACTTCATGCTGTGAGACAGTATGGATTTATACTCCATTTGGCTGCTTCTCTAAAAATATTAGGGTTTGCCATAGGTTACATGGTGCAACTGAAATTCATAACGGAGCTGCCATTGACTCGAATAGGACAGGGATGTCAACCCTGACTTGTCTGCTCCGTTACCTTATCAATATACTGCAACGACAACAAAAAAATGAACAAACACACAACGAACAACAGCTCAACCACCAGAACTACCAGGACATAGAAGACTAAAAGCAAACTTCAGCTTATAGAACTGCCTTCTGGATTTTACACGCAGCATTTATCTGCTTTCTAATATTGCAGGTTGAGAAAAGTGCTGCACCATACAGCGAGGTAAAATATCTTAGCTTGAACTCAAGCCTTCAGATTTGCTTTGAAAATTGTCTGTCTACGTTTCTACAAAGGTGGCCTAATATTTATTTTTGAAGAGTCATTTTGTAATCTAAGTCATCTAGGAGAGAATAACCTTATCAAGGAGCTAACTTTATCATGATTATCATCAAACTGAGCAGCTCTGTAATTATAATCATCAAGAGGGAACTAGTTTCCTTCTTTTGAAGTTTATTTAACATATTTTTTTACTCTAAAGGGGGGGAAAAAACCCTTCTATAAACCTATTAGTCAATATGGTTTTTACCTGTAAGGACATTTTTATAACAGGGAAGAAGGTTTCTTTCTATTTACCAGGAGATGTGAGGCTACAATGCTACCACTGCATTTAAGAGGAGCAAAAAACAACTCCAGTTAACTGAGATGGGGTTTTTTTTGTAACTCTGAACATTCCTTCATTCAAAGCATATTTCAGAATCATTCTATTTTTTTTCCCCCCACTAATTTTCATCTCCCGCAAGTTTAAACTTTTCCAAACACAAACCCTTCAATTAAAAGGTTCAATCATCTTAAAAAGAAAAAAAACAAAAACCAACCCACAAAACGATTGTTTCTGTGATATTCAGCATTTCAGAGCCAAACCCCTGCTGCTTAGTCGTGATAAAAGCAGACTAATGAAAGCAGCAAAATTTGCAATTAATTTTAATTCTGACGAAATCGCACTGCTCTAATCAACTGCCTATCAAATGCTGGCACAAATTACACTAACAAAAATAATTATTAGGACGAGTTGGCGGAATACAAAAATTTTCCAGCTACTCCATCTGCGTAGAGAATGCCTGTGTGGGAATTACTTTTAATGAACAACAAATTACAATTACTAACTAAATGAACCATCTGCTTTTTTTTGTTTGTTTTCCCAGTCTCACTGGTACAGGGTGCACTGTCAGCTTAATTGCCCTTCAAAATGGCAGCATGACCTATCACCAGACTTGCACGTCCACAACCTTTTCACCAGAAAAGCTGGAGCAGATGTTTTGAATGTTATTAAAAGGATGAGTATGTTTTATAAATGTATTCAAAATATTAACGGCTAGTGTTGAAAAAATATTATTATTAATAATAATAATAGTAATAAGCGACATGCCTGTTTCAGGCTGGGAGGGAGATATGACTAAGTATCCTCAAGCCCTACGTTAGCACATGAAGCATTCCTGGACCAATAATAATAATAGAAACAAGTCTTGATGTGCTTTATTGTTAATTTTCTTCAAGTATATGTTCTGTCTCTAGTCAGTGGCCACTACATTTCCAAGGGGCACATATGAGGACTTGGAGTAATGACATCCACTGATAAACCTTGGCCAAGCATTTTTCAAGTGCTTATTTGGATATGGCATCTGCATTAAAAACAAACAAATGAAACAAAACAACAAAAACAACCAAAGAACCAAACAAAAAAAACAAAACCAAAAAAAAAAGGGAAAACCAGTCACTTATTAGCATAGGTCTCAGATTATCTGAGCTTTCCTTGCTGTGTTTTTGGGGATAATGATAAGAAGATTGGAAGATTGATAAGGAGGTTGGAAGATTGACTCTCATCACAGCCATTGAGGGGAAAGAGAACCTGACCTGGACATGCACTTAGAAAAGAAACTCCACTTAGCACTGGTGTATGACACAAAAGGGATGGCTGGGGAGAGACATTTTATTTCCTTATATTACTACCTAGCGTCTACACCAGCCTTTTTTTCTCCCTAAAAGCCTGGCTTATCACTTTTTATTAAAAACCTTACAAATATTTCCGAAATTGAGGCTTTTCTGTTGAAGGGGTTGAGCTGGAAGCCTTAGAGACAAAAGCTTCCTCTTTGCCTGAACTAGTAAAATCCTTCAAGCTACAGCTAGAACCTTTGCTATGGAAGAAAAAAAAAAAAAGGAAAGAAAAAGAAAACCACAAAACAACCAACCAAACACCCCAAACAACAAACCCCTAAGACCGTGTCAGTACCCAGTGAATCTTTCATTTCTCTCTCAGACTTTCTACAGATGCCACTGGTTTTTTCAGGTCTGGCTCCCTGATTCAAAGGACAGTTGTAAAAAAGGAGGGAGTTAAAAAGACTCATTTGTTTTGAACAGCTTTGGTTCGGATCATTGCAGATGTGATCAATAAAAAGTAAATACTATTTTTACGTCCTGTTTTTAATGTTATTTACATGGGGTTTTTTCAATGTATTCCAAGCTATCATGGCAATGTATAAGACAAAAGTAGGTGACTAAGAGAATGGACATCTCACTTCTAATTATATTAAATCATTCAACGAGCCCTACATACAGATTGATGCAAAGATAATTCAACTTCTATTTTCAGTTCTTGATAAAGCTGGATAAGTGAAGGTGGCTTAAAATCATTCCTGTTTCAGGTCAGTGTTATTTATCATCGTCCATACTAGGAGCTACTGTACATTGCTTCAGAATAATAGATTTAGCTGGTCTGCATGCCAGTGCCCACTCACATACCCATGTCTGACTTGGGGATTAAAATAATCCTTATTCCCTTCCCCCTTCTACACACCTCTGGCTAAGACTAGAAATAACAAAGAAAAAGCCAGCTCCTCTACAAGGATATTCAACTTGAAAAGGTACATCACAGTGCTTACATTACAATGCTATTACAATTAATATTTACCATTAGCTAACTTGCAACACCAGTATCCCTAACCACAGCTCTTTGCAGAGGTACACGAGGAAGATAGGTATGATAAAACCCTATGAAATGTCAGTTCTTTCACTAAACAGCATTAATAAAACTGTTTCAGTCTCTACTTTGCAGTAGTCTTGTTTCCCTTGCTGTTTGGACTTTATTTGAAGAGGCTTTTATTTGAAAGCCTTTGACTGGCTTCCACATCAGTTCACCTTCCAGGGTCTGCATAGCTTTGTTTGGGCCAATGTCTTTTGCTCTGTAGTTCTTACCATTACAGCCTGACTGCCCAGAAAAATTGCATCTCAATTTTCCCTTTGAGGTCTCTCCTCAAATAATCAATGTGCTTTCTTCCTTTCTACTGGAAGAATCTTTCCTGTTCTTTTGGGTCAAGCAATACATTTCCCTCTTACAGCTCTTCTTCAAGGCCCACTGACATCCTAAAGTCTGGGAATTCTCCAGTACATTATTACCACTCTGCAGGGAAAGGGGAAACGCGGGTAAGTGCAAAATAACATGCTCAACAATACGCCCCTCCCTACAGAAGATTGATCCCCTATTGCATTTCAGATCTTCAGCTCTCCCACACTCTGTCTGCATTACAACAACCTAGGCAAGTTCCTAGGCTTCCTAGGCAGGAAGTCCAAGCCCTGCCATCTCATCATCAGGATGAATCTCTGCAGTGTAGCACCTTACCTCCACTCCCCTCATTCCCATTCAGATCTGGTTTCCACAAACTGGATTGACTGGCCAGGGCTGGAGAGTCACTGTGGCAAGACCAATCTGGTCACAACCTTGGTAGGTCTGGCTTATTCCCATAGCGACATTCGCAACACTGGAGCCTGTCTTCCTAATCCTTGCTCAGAGCTGAGTGCACCAAACAATTAGTAACGGTTACCACTCCAAGTTAAGATGATACTGCGATGCCAACCAAATCTCAGTGAGGAACAGTAACCTGAGTCAAGCCTTATCTTGCCCAGTCTTGTGCAGATTTTGCAGAAACCAGCTACCACAGGAGCTGGGCAGCAGGTTTCCTGTCCTATTCCAAGAGATGGGATCAAATTCTGTGCTTCCTAAAAAAGTGGAGAGATGCTGGGTGGCACTGAATCATAGCTGCTCTTAGAATGATCTATAGATGTATTTCCAATAGTCATTTGAGTTTAAAAAATCATATTCAAAGTCTGTACCTTTACATGGTGTACCTAGGATGTCAAATTATCTATGGAGCAATGCCGATGAGTTACTACTCAAATGTGAAAATGCTTTATTACTCAAATGTGAAAATGCAAGACCACAGGTCTATGAATGCTCAGCTGGAGGGAAACTTTTTGTCTTTGAGCAGAAGCAAATTAATTAGTTGCCAAATGGCCCTTTCTGCCTATTGTTTGTACTCCCAAATTAAATAAATGAAACATTAATTATGATGCAGACAGTCCTCTCCCATGCTGAGTGATAAGTTGACAAAGAGAAAAAAAAAAATACCCCAGACATGCAGAGTCAGTTGTTTGCTACTGGAGCAGTAGTACCTTGCCTCGGAAAGAATAAAATTGCCAAGAGAAAGGCATCTTATTTACATTTGAAACGCTTAGTTCTCCGATTCCTTTTTGAAGCTTAATGCCGTCCTCTGAGAACAGTCACCGAGGGAGAGAGAGAAATGGAAGCACGGGAGTAACACTGTGAATCATACCCTTGGCCCAGCTATTCCGACACATTGTCTGTGCAAGGGGCTAATATCAGCTCCACGGAAAAACAGGGTACGAACACAAGCCCTTGCAGAGCCTACGTGGGTGTGCGGTGTGAGAAGGGATCCTCGACTGACCCTGGAAGACTGGCTGTTTATATCCCGACTTTAACAATAATAATAGAGAACCAAACATTCTTGTATCTTTTTGGTTTAGCCCGCATAATCAGAACCATCATTAATGTTCATCCCCTTATCCTTCTTAAAAATCCTGATAAACTGTTTATCCGGATAACCACTCCTTGCAGCAGTGACTTTCACAGGCTGATTATTCGCTGCAGCAAACAAGAGCAGCTCGGAGTTCCACCCAACGCCAGCCCCCTTCCTACTACAGCGTTGAGTAAACGGAGCACATGGCTGGGTTTCCCTCTCTCCTTCATCATTTTATATACAGCCCTAAGCCATACCACCTTGTGCTGTGATCCCTTCAGATCTCCCAGGCTAAAGCAGGGTCACTGCTCAGAGGGGAGATCTCCAAGGAAAACACCCGTGCTACAGAAAGGAGTTTTGGTAATTCATTGATGCTGCTTTCGGACTAAATTAGCAATGAGTCAGTGCTGTAGCTTTGGTGTTTAACAGCACCATCCTGTTAGGAAATGTTTTCTTTTGGCCGAAACAAAGAACAGATTTCATAACTGCTTGTACGTAATGAAGTTTTTAAGTACGTGGCACTTTTTTTTTTTCTTTTCAAAGGAGGAAGAGTGTTAAGACAAATGTCTTGGCTAAATTTCAACTCATAATTATGTTTTGCCTACCTAGAGGCAATTCCCTGTGCAGTTTCATTTGAACTCAGCTTTTTTCTTTCTGGTTTTTTTTTTTTTCTTTTCACCTGCCTTGAAAATACTTGCAGTGCAATGCCACTGCACACAGTTAAACACGAGCTCCCTTCCAGTCTACCAGTATGTACATGAAGATGGCCCTATATGCACTTAGGCTAACACAGAATGAAGGGAGAACTGAATTTAATTAACATTGTTAAAACATTTTGAAAGCCTCTGAATAAAGGCTTTACAGAAGTGTAAAGTATTACCATGGTTTCTACAGTCTATTTATTTAGACTTAATAAGATTCCCTTCCCACACACATGCACATACAAAAGCCAGCTCTTTTTTTTTTTTTTTTTTTCCTGCTTTGCCAAGCAAGAGCACATTAATAAATAGTACTGATATCCAAGCCATCAAAATTTCTTTTTGTCTGAGAACAAACTTTCCCACCACGGGCACCCTTTACTCCCTTTATCCTGCAGGAATCTGACAGACAAGTGCACTTTGCTATGTGGTGGAACCATCGAAAACGACCAACTTTGATCAAGAAAGCGAGAAAGCAGATTCTGCGTTTGCCAGCCACCCTCTGAAAACACAAGCTTCCAGCAACGTCAAGATTAAGCTTAGAGCAACGCTAGTAGATCTGAATCACATGTGTGAAGGGAGGTTTTCAGAGACGACCAGGGTCTGACTCATTTAAGCCTTTATAGGTCGAAACAGAACGAAACTACAACTAGAAACAAGTTGTGAGAGTTGGAATAGATCCGGGACAGCAGCTGCAAAATACTTGCTGTCAGAAGCACTGGCTAATGGTCAGATAGCTATATTCCTGGCAGCTCAAATCTCTCAAAACTTCGGAGGTTTACTTCTCTTTTCTCATCAAATATGAAGTTGGCAAACCGTGCGCCACTAAGTTCTGTGTTTAGAATTAAAGCATCAGAAGGGGAGCTGGAAAACACTGGATATATTTGTCTTAAATTCCTGAATTAGTTCTTTCCATGCCCCACCTCTTGGCTGGTTTTTTTCCACGGATTTCTACAAAATAAACCTGCTGACCTAAGCAAGGAATTTGTTTCAGAACCAGCTATGTTTAAATGCATCCTGCAGAATATCTGAGGGAAGCACATTCTGAATATGTAAACTGAGCATTCAGGAAACAGCGAATTTCTGGTGGTACATTTGCAATCAATCAGGGAACAGAAATACACCATGTGTCAAACCCAAACTAACCAATAAAGCACAAAAGTTTAAATGCCTTAAATATTGCAACTGACTGTAGGTTGAGCAGCGGCAGCAGAACTGAGTACGATTTTTTGGAAAATATTTAAAAGCCAAAGAAATTGAGAGAGGCTGATTGGAAAGAGTGGCAACACCCATCCCTTAGCACTCGGCCGTGCACGAGTGACCAAGACATGCTCACTTATCACTCCTTGGATCTCCTGCATAACCAAATCTAGAATCCAGCAAGGCTTATGACTGTGGGACAGCCACTTCTACCAACTGTTGAACCCCACCAGCACGACCTCAGCTTACAAGACAACAAGTATATCCAAATGCCAAACCTGCCAAGATACCGAGCCCAACAATTGATTTCACCATTCAAGTCTGATGAAACAGTTGTGCTGATGAAAAACATCCTCATCTTGGAGACACCCCCCCACCTCAAGCCCAGATGGTTCTCCCATAACTGCCTTGGGCATATGTTGATCAAGAAGGGTGACAGGCTAGAACTCGGCAATACTCCACATGGGAGCACATGAGTGCGTCCACTGGGCTGATGAGCAACCACCCCAAACAGCCCCTACTCCAGAATCCTCCTCCTACAAAGAAAGAATGGAGTCACTCAAGAGTAACTTCATTTATTGCTCTCATGGCCTTCAGCTATTCATCAATACCACTTTATCATCAAATGTATCCAGATCATCTGACAGATCCACAATAATAGGCATGCCTTTAATAGTGTCAGAGGGGTAAAGAAATGCCCTGATGCCTGTGTCATCAAGTGTAGCTTAGTAGCTCAGATCCTGCCTATGGGCTTGCCTTTCAATACAGCAATTCCACACAGAGGTGTACTGAAGGGACTGGAGCGTCCCCAGTTGATACCTGAATGATCATATTCAGTCAGCCCTCATTTGAATCTACCTATTGCCAAGGAAGTGAAAGTAGGTTAGAGTTCTGAAGTCAAACCCTCCACATTTTTTTCGTTGTAATTCACTTCAAATATTCTACAGCATATTTATATGTGTGTTTGTTTCAATAATTAATGCAATTAGTTGTCCTCATTAATATTTAATGAGCGTTTCCACTAAAGGTTGAACAGTTTAAGGAACTGGTAGGAGGAAATTATATTTATTTCCTTGGTGGGTCTTAGGCTCCTGAAAATGACAGACAGGAAAGATCTGTTCCTTATTATTGCTAGTACAGAGTTATTCCCTATAGTGATTTGGCCAGATTAAAAATCAGCATTTAAATAGAAGTCACCAATTCAAAAGAGTAGCTCAAATCTGGAGTGATTATGCTTTTGCCCGCCAGCTGTCTAGCGGTCCATCAGAAGTGGTTTGGCATTCTCATTCTGGTTTTTGATTGGGGCATAAGTCATCAAAGTCACTATTGCCCTTATCAGGATTGTTGCTATCAGCAGACAAGCCACAAAGTGATAGCTCAGGTACCAGTACTCCCCCTCTTTATCCTAGGATGATGTTTTCATTCCAGTCATTATACTGGGAGATTCTGGAGTTAGCAGGTGCAAGGTTGTCTGCCCTTTCAGTGCAACCTTGAGAACTAAAAATCCATTCAAACAATTTTTACAACTCAATGCCCAAATTGAAATTGAACTGTTTAAAGGTACTGATGAACTGCACGAGACTTCTGAACACCAGAATTAAAAGAAACTGAGGATTTATACTACGTTGGCTACATTCACTTTCATATAAATTTTACATTTTGATCACCAAGTAAAAGTGAACTCTTTAAATCGCATCAGGAAGTTTTGATATGTGCCTGCCATTGTTTACTATCGTGTTTATTCTCATTTATAAAAGCACGACCCACGCAAGTTCCCAAAGGGTTAATGCATCTAGATGAGCTGAAATTCATGAGCATAATCCTAAACAAGTGAGTTGAAGTTCTATCAGGTCTATTTCATAGCATCAGGGATTACTGCTAGCAGTCTAATCCTACTGAGCCTAAGGGAGGTGCGTTGTATTGTATTTGAAATCCTGGCCAGGAAAGAACGGAAGGTTAAATGGGTGCCTTGCTCTGTAATCAAATATCACAGGCACTACTTATCTATTCAATGAACAACTTACGTAGAAAATCAATTAGGAAACAAATAGCTTCTTCTTTTGATTTTTTTTTTTTTTTTTCGCCTAACAAAAAGAGAAAGTGAGGAGTAAATGGCTTCATAACATATGTTTAACAAAACTGCATCATGCTATCCACTATAAAATAATCCTACATGTAGACAAACGTTGTGGCAAACGTTAACCAGGAGGCACAAAACACCCCATAGGAACTGCTATGCTATTTCTTTAAGTGCCAGGGCTATTTCCGAGGCCAGTGGGTATTTGGACTCCAGCAGCTGAGCATCTTTTCCATGCATAAAGCAACTCACAGCTACTAGGCATACAAAAATATTAACTGACTGCAAATAATTGGACTGTGCTCAAATGAAATCACAAATACATTTCCGGTTGGTTGTAACTGAACATCTTAAATTATGTATCTGTTCTGAAGAGCATTTCTTCAGCTGTGCATCATCTTTTGTTCACTTGGTTAAAATCCCAGGAGTACTGAAAAAGGCTGAAGCTCCTGCTGGTCTTTGTTCCCAGCAGGGAGAAGTCCCTTTTGGTGGTCTTGAGGTTAACACCCTACCCACCTCACACCCCCCCTCCCCCCCCATACCTGTCATTCTGAATAGACTTCACAGTCTGTGCACACAGACAAACAGCCTGACCTGGCCAGCTAGCTTGACCCCTGGGCAGGAAGAAGATCACATCTGGTTATTAATATTGGGACATTTAAAAAAAACGTAATCTTTGAGGCACTTGGAGAATCAGGCTGGCAATTATACAGCATGCACTGGATGTCAGTCACAGACCACGTCAGCCTCATACTATAGACAAGAGTGCTCATTTTGCTCTGATGAGGGGTTTCAAATACAGCCTTCCTCTGTATGTCTCAAAGCTTGTAAGAGAAGTTAGCCCAAAGTACTGAAACCTTCAGCTTATCTATTCTTACCCTTCCCAATTTTTAGTCTGTTTTACACAGTTTCATAATGTAAAATATCTGTAGCTGAAAACTGATGTATGCAACGAGAAATAGTGATTTTACAGTAGAGGAAGGTATCTGAAATGTTCCAATTGTCCTAAACGTTCCCCCATTATATTCTCTGAATAATTTATGACTATCCAGATTTTTACATTCGTTCGCTCTAGACATTTGCATATGAGATGGTTTAAACACAGTTGATATAATTAGCTAAAATATACAGAAATATGTTTGTACATGGTCGTGATATGCATTATATACACATGCACATGCACAAAGCTTCATATAGCACTGATTTAACGGTGTCGTGTGTGAAATCTTAGTGCCACCAAAGTCAACGGAAAATTTACCTTTTACTTGAGTTGGGCTAAATCTTAACCCTTTCTAAACAACAACACAGAGTCTCATTTGGCTGTGTATTGAGAATATCAAACCCCTGGTCTGACACCTTTGAACAGCCAGATAATGATTTCTATTTGTTCCATTCGTTATACCTAAAACAGAAGGAAGACTGTGATCTGGAGCTCTTATATGCTGTACTTTGCTGGCATTCCAGCCTTACTGATGACACATGGAAGGTTTTGGATTGCCAGCGTGAACCCAGCCCAGGTCCAGCATCCTTCACAAAGAATGCCCGGGCCACCAAAAGCACGTTTGTGTCACATGTAAGATAGAGAAGCACGGTCTGCCGAGGAGTCTCTAGTCAGTTCCAGAAGATGGTGTCAATGGAATGTCTCTGCTTGAAACAAGACCTAAAATCGTGTCCAAGGATAGTTTTATTAAGGCTCCCAGCCCTGATAGCTTAAATCAGCTGCCATTAGTTTGGTTTTGCTGCAAACCACCATCAAGTTTTTTTTCTTTGCTCCCTTTCAAATGGAAAAATTACCTTTCAAATTATATTGGGCCAAGTCCTAGGATGGGCCTTCTACCAATGACGTGTTAACCTTGTGATCTGTGCGTCTGAGAAAGAAGTTTTATAGCATTGGAGGTGGGAAGTTTCCAGCTTTCCGACAGAACTCTAGCACTTGTTTTTAGCTCTGATAGGCCACGAGATATCAGACCCTCAAACTGAAACACGATTATGGATGGAAAAACTATTATAGGAAAAAATGTAATACGTTTCTAAAATACATTAGCCACAAAGTCACAGCACGGGTTTTTCCCCTTAGTGTTAGAGGAGCTTGGCTTGGTACATGCAGCCACATGAAAAAAAAAAAGAGTATTGATACAGTTAAAAAGAGCTCTACAGATTTCTAACATATTTTTCCTGACGCAAAATACGCCGGAGGTTCAAAATGCGCGATAGTTTCCTGTGGGATGGTCAGCACAACTTTTTTTTCCTGTCTTTATTGCTTCAAATAACCCAGCCAACTCAAGCTGAAGACAATAAAACCTTTATCCCGCTCATTCCAAATCGTTAGAAATGCATATTTGATAATGTACACAAACACTCACGCCCGTATACACGAGAGCAAGCGGGAAAGATTATTGGCAGAAAAGGGAAGAAATATAAAGGGGTTTCGCTCTTGGCGAGAGCGGAATCAGGCTGAGTGCTGCAGAAATGACACTGTTCCAGATGTAGATGGCACTGTCAAAATAGGCACGTAGAGATGCTAGTAAAGCAGGAGGAAGAAGAACGTGGGGAGGAGGTAAACACAGGCTGTGTGCGCACGGAACAGAGCGCAAATCGCACGGCAAGGATGACACTAAGCACGGTCCTGGGGGAGCTGACGTTTTGGAGTGAAATTCCAAGCTTGAGGCAAGAGAGGAAATGTTTCTGACAGGTTGGGGCCTTTCAGGGTGGAGGCTTTCTGGTTTTAAATAGTAGCTGCTTGAAAACCGCTCACCAATGTGGAATAATTTAGGAGGAGAAACAGGCTATGGATGAGGTGATCCAGCGTGTCCGCTCCCAAAGTATGTCACGGTTATCAATACCCAGTACCCTGCTTTCAGCTGTAAAAGATATTTAGGAGGTGGGTTTCGTTCTAACAACACACAGGCTGTATCAAACAGGGGAGCTGTTTTGGCGAGAGGGGAAATACTTCCAAATCCAAAGCCTCTCTTCTTTTTTCAGAGCAGCCTCTCTGCAAAGCAGCCTCTCTGACTCTTACTTTTGTAACTAGCCTTTTCTCCAGAGCACCAGAAACGAATGGAAAAACTCTAGAAACAAACTTCAGGAGCAAACCAGAAACAGTAATCATTAATTTCAGCACGAAATTACCCAAATAACAGAACTTTTTGAACTGGATAATTTCTCACAGTAGTGACAAACCACAGTAGTCAAACCACAGAAGAGCAATGTCCCAGTCCATTGACAGAGTTAAGAAACACTGTCATTTCAGAAAAGTCCTGGCCAGCTCCATTCTTGGAGCTACACTACCAGGATCAGCACTACTACAACAAAGATGGATTTGGCCCGCATTCTTTCCATCTCTTTCCTCTCATCACCATCTTTGTGAGAAACAAACCACTTTTTTTAAAGCTTCAGACAAATTCTACAGAGGAGAAGCAGTCACACAACCAGTAAAACCCTTGTAGTTTTTTGCTCCAGCTTTGCAAATGTTTAGGCTTTTGTTTAACAACGTGACCCATCTCATACTAAAGAAAGCACCTCATGGACTCTGCTTAACCCATTGGCAGCAGAATATCTTCTCTTTGTGGCAAAGAGAGGAAATAATCCTCACAAAAAACTAGCCACAGCTCCCCGCGCAGTGCGGATTTTACTCTTGCCACAAGCACAAGGATGTTCTAGCTGCTGCCCTTCCTTCTCCTGCCACCTTCCCTGCTTGGGGTGCAGTGGAAAGGACAGTGCAGACACAGCTGCCTCTCTGGCCGTGGGCAGAGGAACC
>WTSP01004690.1:26557-40881 GCA_025331215.1 Actenoides lindsayi | reverse complement strand
ATCCTCACCAAAAACTAGCCACAGCTCCCCGTGCAGTGCGGATTTTACTCTTGCCACAAGCACACGGACGTTCTAGCTGCTGCCCCTCCTTCTCCTGCCACCTTCCCTGCTTGGTGTGCAGTGGAAAGGACAGTGCACACACAGCTGCCTCTCTGGCCGTGGGCAGAGGAACCCTGCCTTCCCCCATGGCAGGGGACTTGCATCACATCTCTGATTGCTTTTTTTCCATTAATGGCAGAAAGGGAGCTGAGCTAAGGCTAGAGATGGTTGTCCCGTGACCATGGGTTGGTCTTGTTTCCTTATTTCAAGTTTTCTCCCATGACTAATACCCTCTTTAAGAGTTTCATACAGAAATCTATTACTCTGAGATACAAAGTGCTGGAGGAGATAGTGAGAATCATTTAGAAGTATTTCACTTTATGGGGGTGCAGGAAATAGCAAAACTACCAAAGCAAAACCAAAAAACCCAAACAAACAAACAACAACAACAACAACAACCCCACAAAAAAAACCCTCAACAAACAAAACAAAAGCAAACCCCAACAGTTAATGCACTTTACCTTTAAAGAAAGAGGGAGGGGAGAGAATCTAAAGCATTTGAAATCTGATTTTGTGAAAAAGATATTCAGTGAGCTACAGCAAGATAAACGCACATCAACATGCCTCTTTTGCTTTCCCCAGTTAGCAGTATTACAGCATTCAGGAGTGACATTTCAGGAGTAATTGATCCTTTGATGCAATTTGGGAGTATATTCAAAACTGATACATCCAGCCAAGGGGGCTGCGCATGGACAGAGGCTGGCAGAGGAGCCGGTCACTGCCTGAGCGCGACCTTGGACCCCCAGGATGCTAAACACCCAGCTCAGCATTTCTGAACAGCAGACCCCCTAATCCCCTCCGCTTTGGAGCACATCCTTCCCTGCTGGCAGGTAGCACAGCTCGTTTAAATGCAGGCGGTGACTGCCCTAAACTCCTGTTTGTACACATTCACCCAGGGAATCAGGCACTTCCTGGCTTGCTCTGAAATCAGTAATTCACGTCACATTTTTTGCCGACTTGGTGGGGAGGGCACCTGACATGGTATTTTCACTTACTTCCACCCTACGTACAGGGCAACTTAGTGACTATATGTTTCTTTCCCTTCTAAACCCTAACGCGAAAGGTTTTAATGTCAAGCAGCATGAAGGCCAGAACAATCTGAAAGCCGACACAGCTCCCCCAGTATGAGCTCAAGCACAACAGACATCACTTCTGTATTTCACGGTGTACCTTAATAACAATCAATAATACATTAAAGTTATCACTGAACAGGATAAAAAGAGCACACTACAAAGAGCCTATCTGAGTTACGTCTCGGCCTTGTAGCCCGCATGCAGAAATATTTTCTGCTTTGCACCAGCAAATGAGTATCTGGGGTAAATATTTGCAGAGAGATGGCTAATTAGATATTTCTGTTCTTTAGGCTCAATGAATAGTTAACTGCCTCTGGGTATTTGCACCTCGAGTCGCTATGTATAGCAATAAATGTGGGAAAGCAACAAGAGGCAGCTGGCTGAAGAGACACGCAGTGTGACACGGGGGTAAACTGGATGCTTCTTTCCCTCCCTCTCCTAATATTAGGGGAAAATAAATTATTCCATGGAGTAATTCAGAGCTGGAGCTTTTTCCTCTCAGCTGCCTAAGCAGAAAGTGGCCCAACCACTTCTTGTAGGCACCTAACACAGAAAAAAAGCCATGAATTAGAATCTGACAAGAGATAGAAAACAAGTTACAGGAACTAACAGGCCATTTAACAGAACAAAAGTTACCTCTGAGTCTTCTAACATCGGACTAGGCCTAATTTTATAGAGGGCATAAATGAATTCATGCCACTTGAGATCAGCCAAAGAACTGCCAGGGAAGGCTGAGAGCTTTAAAGCTAGCTGACCACGCAGGCAAAATTCATTATTGACAAATGAATCCAAGAAAACATATATTAGAAGGAATAATTTGAACCAATCAAACATGTTACTGACATCTAAGTTAAATGTAACCCCTCCTGGACACTCGGGCATCAGTATGAAGGGGTGCATGAAAGAGACATGCAATGAAAGGCAATGTATTTCCAGCACAGGATGCAATGGGGGGGGGGAGAATATACTTAATTGGCATTATGTTAATTCACTTTTCTTTAAGTACAGAGGGCATATGAGAAGAAAAAAAATTCCTGTATGGTCAATAGTATTCCATATTTGCCCATGAAAGATTTTTTTTTCCCCTCTGCTCTGAGAAGCAATTGCTGTTAGCCAGTCTGGAGCAAAGAGATTAGATAAGATGGACTAATGGTATAATTTGCTGTGATAGGACAATGATTGCATACTTGGCCTATTAATGTGTTGTTGCTTCTAAAAGAGCATTCTCTTCTGTTACAGACAGCTCCTGCAAGAGATGTACGTGACCAACTTTATTTGCAATGGAGTATTTTTCATTAGGACAGGTTGGAAAGATATCTCACGATTAAGTGACTCGGAAACAGCTCCAAAGAAGAAAGAAATATTCTTTACACCCAGACTAAATCCAGCCCTAAATGTGGCTATAAGAAGATGATGAGGAACCGGGAGAAGGAAATTAGAACAGAAATGGAAATCCAACCTTTCCTACAGCAGACACTAAGACATATAGGCCTTTGTACAGCATTACAGTGGGTGCCAGTAGCAGCCTCAGGTATGGGTGGACACACGTAGTTTTAAATTCTCTTTATGCTCTTGGGAAATGTTCACTTCTTATAAGCACAAACACATCCTATTTTGCTTCCCTCCACTGCACCCCCTGTGCAAGAAACTCGGTCTCCAAAAACCGTGACTTCCTTCCTAACACTAATATCTGTCTCTCTGAGTTCTCATGAGCACAAACAGCTTCAGACTCCATCTCCAACTCATTCCTCCCCAAAACTGACACTCTATGAAGCACATCTACAGATAAACGTAGGCAGACAGAAAGACAAATAGATAATTTCCTCACATACATGAAGAAATAAGTGGCATGCCTAATTACATTTCTGTAAAGTCCATTTAGACTGCCAAACATATTGGAGGCCAACCCCTCACTCACCTCTGCTCGGTTAGAGACACATTTTCTTTGTCCCCAAGGCCATGCTCTGTTTCCTAGCCCAGATAGTATTGAACTTACCTTCTAAATCTATTAGGACAAACAACAACTAGAAGTAAAGGAGAGGCATTTGTTTAGTTCCCATTGTGAACACGCGAGGCACGAAGCCTTTGTATCTGCAGAGCAGAACAGCTGAGTGAGCTGGGATATGGGTTTGAACTCTGTAACGTGAGATTTCAGAGTTCTCCTTTTATTGATTACCAGCTCAACTCTCTTCCTTATCATAAAAAATATTACATACATACAGCTCTTCAAAACCAGCATAGCTTTCGTCCTTTGTATAGTCCAAAATGCTTTATGTAAACCTTATCATCTGTTTGATAATGTTGAGGTAGCTAAGGCCACAGAATTTGAGCTGTTCAGTAGAGAGCCCATCAAAGAAAAGAAACACTCTAGAAAGACTTCTGAATCCAGGTCCTACATATATATTGAGTCATAGATGATCCCACAAACCTATTTTTGTCTTTCAAGGAATGAAAAAAACCAAACCCCACAACTAAACCATTCAGTGAGACTACAGAATGTCTGAGAAAGGAGTTGCTCTTTCTCAAAAATACCCATCAAGAGTCCTAATGACTAGTTCCAAAGGTTTTTAGCCCTTGAGTTCTGTCAGTCACAGAATTTCAAGCATCATGAAGATACTGGTGAAGCCTGACATGCTACAAGAAATATCAGTGGATATAATAACATGGAGACAGAGCACATTGACAGCATATCCAATTCCTCACTGCCTATGAGACAATCTTAGCAAGTCAAAAACTCACCTGAGATGTTCAGGTAAAACACCTAAAGCATTTTGGAATCTGCAAGGTCCTGCACCTGACTCAGTGCAACCCCAAGGACAAATACAGGCTGAGCAATGAGTGGACTGAGAGCTGCCCTGTGGAGAAGGACCTGGGTGGATGAAAAACTGCATGTGAGCCAGCAATGTGTGCTTGCAACCCAGAAAGCCAACTGCATCCTGTGCTGCATCAAGAGTAGCGTGGCCAGCAGGTCAAAGGTTATTTTTCCTCTCTGTTCCACTCTTGTGAGACCTCACCTGAAGTACTGTGTTCAGCTCCGGGTAATGGGTTTATGCTGAAAGAGGGTAGATTTAGACTAGATATAAGGCAGAAATTCTTCACTGGTGAGGCACTGGAACAGGTTGCCCAGTGAGGTTGTGGGTGCCCCCTCCCTGGAAGTGTTCCAAGGCCAGGTTGGATGGGGCTTTGAGCAGCCTGATCTGGTGGGAGGTGTCCCTGCCCATGGCAGGGGGGTTGGAAAGAGATGAACTTTTAGGTCCCTTCCAACCCAATTCTATGATTCTATGATTTCTGAGGTGCCATCTACAACAGGATTAGTCCCAAGAGCCAGTATAGTAGTGCTTTCAAATCTGCCTAATAACTTCGGGTCACAAATTTGTTACAATTAGTCTTAAACCATTTTTTTGTGGCCTGTGATCTTTGTCATCTGCAAGCTGACTTCAGAAGACCCAGCTCGGAGATATCCCAGCAGGGTCCTGACTTCCTCCTGGGTCAAAGAATTTGAGTCACAGAAGTTCCTGGACAAATAAGGACATAAGGTTTTCAGAAACACTTGCAGTTTGGCCTCGTTTTTTCCACCAGCTTCATTCTTCCTAATTTCCAGTCATTCATTAGCTGCGTACATATCTGCAAATGCCAAAGGGTGTTTCCAAAATAGTAACATCTAGACACTGGAAGCTGTCTCATTTGAGTAGTAAAGCAAGCCTTTTTCCATGCTCTCAGCACTAGCAGACACAAAGAGCAAGAATACTAAGATCCCCCTTAGACTTTGTTTCATTGTTCTAGCTGTAAAAATACCGAGCTTCTGGTCATTCACAAAGTGTTTATTCAATTAGAAAACTTGAGTATTTTTGCCTCCATCTATTTCCCAGACAGCAAGTTTTTGTCTAGATTACATGGAAAACAGGGACGTTGTTTGAATGGAATGACTCTGCGTCAGGGGAAGTTCAGAGTGAACCTTAGGAAAAGGTTCTTCACTGAGAGGGTGGTTGGGCACTGGAACAGGCTCCTCGGGGAAGCGGTCACAGCATCCAGTCTGCCAGAGTTCAAGGAGTACTCTTAGTCCCATGGTTTAGTTTTAGGTAGTCCTGTGAGGAGCAGGGAATTGGACTGATGATTGTCACAGGTCCCTTCTAACTCTAGATATTCAGATTCCATGATTCTGTGAGTAAGAAGAGACCTTCCTTCTCTTTTGCCAGTAGGACCCAGAGTTTTGAATTCAGCATAAGGATGACATCAGTCATACCTCATGTACTTGAGCCAGTTGCAGCTTTTCAGGACTTCCCATGGCAAATATCTTCCTTCTCAATAAAGCAGTTTGGAGACAACTGACCTCCCCTATTCCCCCAGCCAAAGACTGCTATAAGGCCCATTCACAAGTTTAGGATGTCAGTGGGAAAACTCCATATGTGTCAACTTTAGAATGAGATGATATAGACCACTGGAAGTGCCTGATAAAGTTCTGGCAAGAAGTTTCCACTGTAAGCCTTTCTTTTAAAGAGGGTCACTACACAGGATTGATCTGGAGTTTTCTCTGAATAAGGGTAAACTATTTTTCTATAAAAAGTTTGGGCCCAAACTACCCCTGAACAGCAGATTCTGTGCTGCCTTTAAGATTAGAGGTGCCTTCACAGTTCTTCTCTCTAGGACCAGTGCAAGGAAGCGAGGTATGTTCTTCTTTGGGAGAGTCTAAAGGGAGAACAGTGATTACAAATAAACACTCTTCCTCGGGCAGACTCCTGCATACTGTCACTATATGCTAGGCTGCCTGCACACAATCCAGCCTTAAGCCATGTATTTTAGACAGCTGAATCATGTTAACAGCATGGTTTGATTAACACTCAAGGATAACAGTTTTAAATAAAAAAAACCAAAAACCCGAACCAAAAACACAACACTTTTTTTTAGGCAACTCTTGTGGTCAAATATGCACTTCTGGCATAAGATTAGTATATTACTATTCATGGCTCCCATTAGCAATATGCAGTTTTCTATTCATGCATATAAGTAAGGAGTATTGCTCATACTCTTCATATATCACAAACATTGTTTTGTTTTTTCCTGTTTTTGTCACTGTTTTGTTGGGTAGTTTTACTGTTGTTGCAGTAGGATGCCCCAGGCACGGGAATCTGCAC
Organism: Actenoides lindsayi; assembly: GCA_025331215.1. Lineage (NCBI taxonomy): Eukaryota > Metazoa > Chordata > Aves > Coraciiformes > Alcedinidae > Actenoides > Actenoides lindsayi. Next base: position 34,577 of record WTSP01004690.1, on the reverse strand, counting down.
ACTTCATCATTCAAGGACTACCTTTGCTCAATTTTTGTTTCCTTCAGTGCCCCCTGCCTTTAAAACCTAAAGATTATCTTAATGCCTTCCCTCCCACTGGGAGAGTAGCACATACGGTTTCCCCCGAGGCGACGGTGCACAATCCTCTGTGTATCTGTCTGCTGCAGGACTGCAGGGCTGGCACCTTCCCCTGCATACCAAGGGGGGCATTTCCATGACATCCTCCAGGGCCGTCCACTAAAGGGAAGGTCTCGTGGTTCTTAGCAAAGCTTCACTTGATCTATCAGCAGGAGGATGTACCATCATCACTCTGCACAATCTGCCTGTAGTAAGTACACCAGCCTAAAGACAGACCAACGGGATCACACGATATTACAAGCTACCGCTTGTAATTTATGTTTTATTAACATAAAATCCCTACCCACATCTAATGTAACCACTACCTGTTTCCTGCTGCACTGTATTGTATTCTGCCCACAAAGACACACATGGAAGTTTTTCCCATAACACGTCTCCTGCATTGTGCCCACCAGAGCTGGTATTACTCAGCATCTCAAACCAGTCTCTTCCCTATCCTTCCTTACAAAATCTGACTGGACCATTGCTCTGGTGCTACCCCAAAGGAGAAAAATAAAGAAAAAAAAGGAATTTGTCTATCTAGTAAGATAGACATATCTAGAGCCAATACAGTTTCAGGATCTGGGTATCAAACAGCTCAAAGCTCAAGCCTGTACGTATGATGTCTCTAAGGCACAGCCTTCTATAATTGCCCAATTCTGGCTTTTTGTCTGGATGGACTGACAAACGCATAGACCAAGGGAAAGTTTCTCCTAAATCACTTAGCAAAAGCAATAACAGAGCTGAAGTACACATAATGCATGTCAAAATATAACTTTCCTGTCAATGTCTCAGTCTTTTTTTTTTTTTTTTTTAGTGCTCGTTCTTTAATATGTGGAAGAGCTGATGGAGAAAAATCCCACCTGGGAGAGTCTGGTAAACTGTAATTACAATTTTAGAGGAAGGCACCTGTAGTGAGTTGCATAATATCAGCTAAAATCTCCTAAGGGTAACAAGACAATCTATGTTGCAAGGCTGGGAGGGAGTGGCTGCTAAATCCATAGCTGCAATCTATTTATGCACATCTACACACGCACTCACATTGACATAATGCTCTTCCATAGGCTGTACACCGCATCTCTACTTCGAATTTCAGTCAGAAATGATTACATATTTTTCTTAATGTCGGAATAAAAGAACTCCAGGCACAAAAACCAGCTGTTATACAGCCATTTTGTGCGTTGAGCATACTGAATAAATGAGGCTGATCCTCTTTATGCTGCTTTTGCTCTTCTGCTTGCTCACTCTCCCCGCTCTGCAAGAGGAGCTATCAGCTCAGAATCCACTGGGCAGGCTGCTCATTGCAAGTCATGTCCAAGTAGTTTGGTACAGCCTCTTTCCTTTCAAAGTAGCCTTATGCAGCCCGATCCAGAACAGCACACAGACTGGGATCCTGGTCAGCATTTCAATGGAAGAACGTGGAGATTATCTACATCATGATTTGAGAGAACCTTTCTGCTTTAGCACTGTACCGTAAGCTGGATACAATGCATCCCATTTTTCACAAGGACCATCATGTAGGACTACCTGAGAGCCAGACAACACCTGAGTATCAAATTAAACAGATGTGAAATATGATGTGAAAATTATTTTTCTGCTATTATCTTTCAAAGATAAAATCAAATCATATTCCTTAAAAAAAAATAATTGAAATTACTATTCTACTAGTCCACAACTTATTTGGATTTTCTTTAAACAAATGTACTTGCCTATAGTGTGTAAGTACATCCAGTACCAGGCATGTTTGTTACATATAGCTATATATAGCTGACTACACAATGTGTTCTTCGAATATTTGTTTCTCCTTACACATGTAAGCACAACAGCATAATCTGAATTACAGCGAGTAAAACTTGCAGTGGAAATTAAATTCCATAAATCATTTAAAACCTTAAATGAACATAAACCTGAAAGGAGTATCAAAACTGAAATAAGCCTCTGTCATGAGTTGTCTGTTTAGCAACAAATTAGAGTTACTTTTGTTTATCGCTGGAAACACCTTTCTTTGCCTAAACAAACAAAAATAAGAATAAGGAAAATATGGTTTGGCTCCTCAGATGTGCAGACATCTTCCAATTTCCTTTCCACAATGATTTTTATGCAAATCAATGCTGCACAATCTCCTGACCTCTTTTACCATCATACTGGGACAATGACAGTTCAATAATTGGACTGGCACATATCTCGAATATATGATTTTAAATTAAAAAGTTAGTGCAGGACAATAGAAATGAAAAGAATGTGACTTTCTGTTAATTTTGGACCGATCGAGTATCAACATTTCACGCCAAACAGAGTAAAGCAAACAAAGTGATTGGGGCTGTTAGTCCCTTCATCGCCGTATGCATATATTTCACACCCCACCCCCCCCAGTTGTTAATTCCTAACAACGATGCTTTCATCCAGAACAAGGATAATGAGAAAAAACCAAGCAGTGTTCCTTGGGGAACTGTTACACTAAAAGTTACCTAAGGACTAAATCCCACTTGTGCCTCCAGCCCGTGATAAAGACGAGCGAAGCATTCAATATCTGTGGCTGATTTAAAACCCAAATATGCAAACAGTATCGTGGCATCCAGACAGACTATTCTGCTCCGCTGATGACAGATGCAGAGAAAAAGCCAGTCTAATTACGGTTTTGACTTTGACCCAGCAGAGAAGTGGACATCTCGCCTTGAAGAAGCAGCGCGTAACCCCGGCCGAAGAGCAGGTGCTGCACAGTATCTGCATTTCCTGCAGAGGATGCTGGCTAGCAGGACCAGGCAGTTGACCGTGAAAATTCTTGGCCCTAAGTGACCCAAAGACAGACTATAAATCCATCCTATAAAATATAGTAAAAGCCTCATTTGTTCTTCCACCCTTTCAATATGTGTTGTTATACATTCGTGATTATCTCATTTTATTGGGCTCTTTAGAAAGCTGTTTATGATCATTTGTGGACAAAACAAAGGCTCATTGTAAACTCTTTCTTAAATAAGTTGGAAGGTCAATATGAAACAAAGGGCACCACTTTCATGACTGCTGCACGCAGGCTGTGCTTGTGTGTGTAATATTACAATGCATTTCAGCAAAGGGATAGAGTACTGGCTAATTACAAAGCTAACATATAATGGTATTGCATTAGCAGCCCAAGAAATTCCTATTGAATTGCATACATCTGAAAATAGAAAGGCATGCTTGTGCTGAAACTTAATTATCTTGGCAAAAATGTGAGGGCCGGATTCTCAGAAGACGTAAACACAAAGCTCTGCTTTACACTCCTGAGGATCTAATTCTTTGTTTATTCAGATAGCCTCCATCAGATGAAACTTCCCACTTGGATTGACTAATTTGCCTCATGGTATCTACAGCTAAGTAACACAATTACTACTCGGTTTGTGAGTAAGAAAGAGAATACTGCTGATCTACAAACGAGGTCTGAAAGAGACAATCGGTGCGCTCTGCCAGGTTAAAAATGTTAATGCTGTTGCATTCCACCCCAGGCAAAGAAGACAAGCCTTTTTCAAGGACAGTTCTGGCTGAAATGCTTTTTTACAGCTTCAAAGTAAAACATTATGGTAAAAAAAATGAATACAGCTTTGTTTGTTTCTTCAGTCATCGTTAGCAATAGACATCGGGGTATTCTGGGTTGGAGCCCATATGGAAAGATCATCAACACTTTCTGCTTCTGGGTCCTTTGCCAAAATACCACATCCCACATGCCTTTTACCTTAAAACATAAAAGAAAAGGTGTTGTTCTGGTCAAATAAAGAAATAATTTTTACTAGCATACGTCTAATGTTAAAGCTGCCTAAATCCTGCCAAAGACATTAAAACACCATCTGCAAAACAGATTTTCATTAAATTGATCAGTTTAAAGTTAAGCAGCTAGGCAGATGATGCTTTTGAGCTAACCTTTAACCTTTAACCTTCTTAAACAGAAATCAGGTCACTCCTTTTGGGTAATATCTTTGCCGTTTGGGAACAGTAGAGGTAAAGTGATCTATCCAAATTGAACTGACAATCATAGTATTCCTAGTGTAGTGGATCAATATTTTGTCAATAAAGGGAAAACCGAGGTAGTTTTCACACAGCAGAGTATTAGTCTGCTAACTGCTGCCTGTCACTTTCCCTGTGCTCCTAAATAGTTGCATATACGATGGATGTAAACTGCAGTAAATATCCAATATAGAAGTAGTGCCTATTAAAGCTATTATCAGCTAACTGAATAATACTCATCGACAGAATAACTCCAAATATGGATTCGTGATTAGAAATTGTGTCATCCAGTTCCTTGTTTAGCAAAAAACTTCTCAGCCACTCCAGTTTACTTTGCAAAAAAAGACTACCCTGTATTTTTGTATTTATTAAAAGTATTTGGAAACTATTTTACGAGCACAGGACATGATATATGCAGTCCCTGGAATCAAAAGCAATTTGACTAAGCTACAAAACAGCTTCCTTAAGAGCAGTGCAGGCTATATGTACTTCATACCCCCAGAGAGAGATCACTGTCCTGCCTCAGCTTCCCAAAGAAGCAGAAGTTGAACTCTTCCTCCTACGGAATGGAAATGCACTCTGTTGCCATAGAGGCTCTCTCTGTTTACTTGTGGAATCACTGAATACGCCTTGATGGATGCTGCAAAGGACTTGAAACTCTTCTGTGGTTTAATTTGCTAATATCGAAGCTCCGCAATTCCAAACGTAAGTCTTTGGGAAATTCATTTAGGCCAAGCTGAGTTCATTCAGGGTAAGGCCGTCTTTGTTCTGGTTCCTAGCAGCCACTCGAATACTGCACTTGTGTAAGGAGCAATCAGGCCGTTTCTTTTTTAAATACCTTAGAAAACAGCTAAAGGTTTCAATTTGCCACATTTAGAATGTAACTCTAAAAGTGACATTTCGGTACTGCCTAAAATTATACAGCTTCAGAAGAGCAGCTCTGATCTCCACGATCACTTTAAAAGCTGCAGTTCCAAAAAGACATCCTTTTATTCCATCAATAGTTAAGCAAAGGAAGAGAAATCAGGCTGTTGTGGCAACATTTATAAAAAGAAAACTCGCAAGACAATAACATTTAAATAAATATAAATGACTAGAGAAAAAACTTTGGAGGCACTTGACAAAGCAAAGGAACAAAGTCACGGATTCTTTTTGTGGTGCGCTCTTTCAGATGGTTTTAGTATCAAAGTTTGGATTGCCAAACCATACCCACAGCACCTTCATTTTAAAAGAGTTAGAGGAGCTGCCTGAATATAAACACAACTCGTGAATATTCGATATCACTCCTGAGGCAGATATCTATTATTCATACAAATTAACGTTCTTTCTTTTTTTCCTTAGGTGCTCTAAATTTTAGCTGATGTACCAAGAGAAAAAAGAAAAAAAAAGTTTACAGCTCTCCTGGTGTCAACAGCTTCACCGAGACCTGACAAAACTATCAAGTCTGCTAGCAGACAGCTTTACAAGACTTTCAAAATCTCATTATTTCCACCTTGAGGCCTGAACGTATAACCACAATTAAACGTAAAGTTTTCTGGGTGACATACAGATAGGTAGATATATATATTATATTCTATTATAAAGCACAAACATCAAGAATGTTTTGGTTATTTGGGACCTACTGTAGTACTCACAGCCCCCAATCTTAAAAAATAATAATACTGATACCCTGATATTTTCAATAAGTGACTCCTCTCATTCAAATTACTCTTACAATGAGATGACATAAAAATAGCGCGTGCACATGTACACGCTGTCTGCTTTCTGAGACTTGTTAAGCCTGGCGGGGTTCAAACTTCTTCGAGAAGTCATCAGGGACAGAGACTTTTTTAAAAAGCTGAGATTCTCACAAGCATTCCTCGGGACAAATCCTTAAAACTACATGTATCAGGAGACTCGCAACCAGCAGCGCGCTTTCCGCTGTCCGTCTGTAGGACATGGAGCTTAGAGGGTGTCTGAGAGCTCACGCATTCCCTCTCCACTGGGATGTCTTTCAGCCTACTTCAAGAGACTTAACTGAAAAGTTCTGCGGTGGTCACTTGCCATGTTTGAGAGCTGTGCCACACTGGCCCTGCTGAAGTCCCCGATCACACCGGGAGCTGGCAAAGAAGCACGTTCAGCAGCAGGGTATTTTTTTGTGGTGAGGGCTAAGAGCTGAGACGCGTTCCCTTAGTACTCTACATGAAACGTTTTGGAGGCCAGGCTCTGCAAGCCCAAACATGTTTGACAAAGATCTCTCTAGGGATTGGGTTGAGTATGTGAAGAGACAGTGCTGTTATGAGATGACACCTTGTGCCTTGCAACTCCATAGCTATGCCAATAGCTTTGGTTAAAAAACTAGCGACTGGCATCTTATTTTCAACAGTCTCCAAAGCTTTGGCAGTGAAGCCATCTGAGAAAAGTCCTCTGCCTTCCCACCTCCCATCCTATCATTTCTCTCTCTCTGAATAGTGGCCTTATAAAACAGATCAGACCATTGAAATAATGCAAGTTAGCACCGCAAAAGAGAGATGGGAATCAACTAATGGCAACTTAGATCATTTAAAAAAAAAATTACTTAGAGTGTGGCTCCACAATCAGTGTAACTAGAGGGAACAAGGAGCAACTTCATGGATGACAGGGAGCTGGAACTTCTGAAGGCAGTTTTGCTGCTGAGGCAGGCTAACCGCATCACCAGGCTCCCAGCTCCTTTGGCACTTTTCAAAACAGAACTCTAGATCTTAAAAAGAAACCGACCCACCAAACAAGCACAAAACCCCCGTCCCCTAGAGTCAAAGAAAAATTCAATTTACATAAAGTACATTATTAAATTAGCAGATCACTGTAGGACAATGTAATAGACCCAACCTAGTGTTACTGCTATTTTTGTCCATAGCAGGTCCACCAAGGTTACAACTCTCAGGTTATAAAATGAAAATCTATCTTACTGCCTGTGCACCCTGGGTTAGCTCAGTACAGCCATTTGAACATGGTTGAACACCATGAAATAACAAGAAATAGCAAGAAATGTTATTGCTTGCTTAAACTAGAGGTCTGCTGAGGCTTTCCTGCATTTGTTCCATGGGTTCACATTTTCAACACGATTAGAAAATCAGCATAGTTTCTGTAATCATCAGATGACTCCTGATAGTTTAGTTATCACAGATTTCTAGTATAAATCAATAGATAACACTTGCAAAATGGATTTTCTAATCATATTTAGAGCTTGTTACAGTGACTAATGGCTTGCAATATTTCCTGAATTTTTATATCCCCTAGACAAAAGAAGTTTTTAATAAGTTACAAAGTTATTCATCTTGGAAATGAATGTGTTATATTTTGTGCATGAACCAAGACAATCAAGCCGATCCAGTAAACACGCTGCAGAAAATAAGTTACCCCATAATTAGGGTTTGGAAAAAGTCATTACAAGTTGTGTAATAAATGGTATTCATCACTCCCACATATTCATTATAGCCACATAGTTTTTTCCAGTAAAGATAAAAATATAGTTGCCGTTCTACTAACATATTTATATACACCACACCCTTTCATGTTTGTGAAAAATCATTACTGGCTTGGAAAAGAAGGGCAGACAAAAGGATGACAGTGCTTACTTTTGAATATCCTTGGAAATAATGTGGAATATTGCATGTGCTTTCTGAAAATACCCACGTGAAATAACTTGGTTGTGACGGACTCCAGTTATAAACATACACATATGCTAGAAAGTGATCTCCTTCTCTATGTACGGTACGGAAAAATCAACATTTTCCATAATCTCCATCAAGCTTCTATTCAAAATGTAATGGACCAAGGCTGGAAAGATTCTAAAAGAGAGGTAAAAGCCCTCTACTCATTTACGATGAGAGAACTTTTTAAAAAACCACCTTACATTCCCTGGGTTCGCAAGAAAGTGCATCCTAAACGGGCCCTCAGGTGAATC
>WTSP01004690.1:19057-21557 GCA_025331215.1 Actenoides lindsayi | reverse complement strand
CGAAGGTTCTCGTTTTACCAAGTAAATCAGCTTACTACAAATCTTCCTTGTGCAAAAGCCCTCAGCAGGTAGCTGGCTATCCCTGCTTAAGCACCAATCACAATTCTTCCCCACTCTTCAGTCACCTCAACAGGCAACAGAACAGAAATTAATATTTACTGCAACCAGTCCCATCATCCTAGGGGACAATCGCATGCACTCAGTTTTTTCACTGCAAAATGTAATGAACACCATTTCAAATACCATTTTGATGTTATCAGTCCTGGTGAGTTGCCCATCTCTCAACCACTGCCTCAATCAACATCTCCCCTAGCTTAACAAATCATACGCAAGCACTACTGATGAAAATCCTTCAATCATTTCTTGCAGGCAGGCATCTCAGACCATAAACTCCCTTTGTTGAGAACAAGATGCACTCTATAAAAGCCGTATCGGTGTCTGGAAGCAGGGTAAAAAGCATCAGAGGAAACTTGGGCACACATTGGTTAAAAGTCTGCTTTCCTTCATTCGTTTTGTGAGCCTGCAAGGCTCCAGCCACTGCAATCGTAGCTTGATTACAGCCTAAGCTACTACAAGTCCTTGCAGATCTCTCGGCTTGCAGAATGATGGCACTGTACACAACAGCTGAGTACTCTGAAACTTGAGTGTTTATCTCCAGTCTATGCTACAGACCCTGCTTTGCTTTTGCGTAGGACGCGAGCGATCTTCGTTCCAGTCATAGGACAGAGCAATAGTTCTCGTTAATCGTAGATGAAAGCGGGAGCCAATTTATCAGATAAGTTTTCAATTAAGTACAAAAAAGTTTGATCACACCCTGAAAACCATCGCTTCAGATATCTGAAGCGTTGATGTTTGCTCCATCTTCTCATTTCCAAGAAAAGGAAATCTGATCTGAAAAATCTGCATTGCTGGACAATATGCATTTATACACATAACAGCCAGGTGCTATATCCCTGCATAAAATCACTCAGTGTGATCTTGGGATTCAAAAAGTAATAAAAACTCGTGCCTAGGAGAGGCTTCAGTGAAGGTCACTGAGATATTAAGTATGAAGGATAGTTGCTTAATTTTTTAAGAGTGCAATCAAATCTAATCTTGTCAGCTAAATCAGAGAGAGGAAGTGATCAGTTTAAGATACATCAGAAGATTTGCATAGAATGAAAATGAATCAAAATTAGTTTTGGTATCTGAGATGGCTAAAATGACTGCCTAATTGCTCCTGAATCACACGTCACAAAGCTTGGTGTGTAATTTTAATTGTTGATGAGATCTAGGTTAATTATGCTCATGGCACACATGCAATTTAAAAAAAAACAAAAACAAAACAAACCCAACTTTTGAAATAATCTCATCACAAAGGGCATGAAAACCTAATAATTCTCTAATTAGTCCAGAGACAAGCATGTTTACCTTCCCATTTGGCAAATCTGCACACACTGAAGAAAGCCTGCGCATGTAACGCAGTCTCCTCCTAAGACCTTATCTACAGATTACAAGTTGCACAAAAAGATAGTTACACCAGAAAGCAAATTCCGGCCTCTTCCATCTGTAGAGGACTGGTAGAAATGTCTTCATACTGGTGTCTCTCAGCTCTGACACAAAAGGATGAACGATGCTGGTATAAAGCATTTTAGATGTATCCACTCAGCAACTGCACTCGTGAGACTATTTCAGTCACACGTAAACACGCTTGCAAGCATGAGGACACACACACACACACACACACACACACACAGAGCTGGCACCAGCATGCACACAAGAAGTTTTTCAGACCATTGCAGAGGAAAAGAGGCAGCAGTAGTTCTGTTTTGCAGCAATAGGGCAGTAGTAGTTCTGTTTTCCAGCAATGATAGAGAGATGCACATGAAGTAACTCTGTCCTACCCAGCCCCATGAAAGGATCAGTCAGGGTAAAACCCCATTAGTAGGCAAAACGGACTGATCAAGAAGGAGTTAATACAGTAAATGGAGCCAGATGAAACTGCTTAAAACTACTCTAACCCTATCTGTGGCTTTCCATTTCACCTTAGCTGCTTGAAGCAAGCTCTACCCATACTGCAGGATAACACAGTATACCACAGCATCAGAGTGTCCAGCACGTACACAAAAAACCTTGCCAGAGTAGTCGTGGGCACACACACTATACTGTGACCAGGGTGGCATTTATGAGCATTAAATAATTTTAGGTAGATACAAACAGGGTTCTGCACCGTAGCGTCTCCCCTTTCTTCCCACAACCTTATGCTGAACCGTCTTGCTGTCGCAATTTCCAGTCTTAAAAGGTTTAGCAGAACTGAACTACGTTTTAAAATCTTCCACCGTATAACCAAAGTAAAAAAAGCAAACAAACCAAAACCAAAACCAGCACCGTAACAAGTGTCATAACATCTTTTCCGTTACTTAATCACCATTTTTAAATAAACTGAACATTTGTAGTTATCGATCTCCTTACAGAACTTCAGTATTAATCAGTCCTAAACAATGACATCAGCCCTCTGATC
>WTSP01004690.1:9057-14057 GCA_025331215.1 Actenoides lindsayi | reverse complement strand
CATTTTGTTTTTATTATGCATAGTCTTTTGTCATTTTTTTTCTCTGCAAGTTAATTTGACTGCTGTGCATAAGTGAAGTGAGCAATTCAGTAATTAACTTTTGTGTTTTAAAATGTATGAACTTTAATTAGATTTCATTATAAACAAACAAATGTCAACCATAATTATAAGCTCCTTGGTTTAACCACATATTATCCCTTTTCAAACAAACTTGATGTCAGACAAATTAAAGTCAAGCAGCCAGCAATTTTGAGTTGAATTTTACATGATCTGCCAGTAACCTGATTACTTTAACTTCAATATCATTACAGGAAAAGTATTTCAGGAAAAATAATTACAAGAATTCCAACAGGAGACAAGCTTAATTGTATTGATTCAAAAGATGCATGTATATAGGAATCATGCTGAAGAAATGATGTTATCTTAAATCTACTGTTACTATTAAAATGATATTGTCTAGCATGAAAAAGGCAATTTGAGATTGGTGACTGGAAAAGCAGAGATACAAAACTGAAATAATTATCTTTATGCCTTTATACTTTAAGCAACAAAATACCAATGTGGAACAACTTCAAGGCATGAAGGTTTGCAGGTTTATTTACTGACTGGTGTATCTATTAGTACCAGGAACAAGTGGAGCTGTCAGGACATAATGAAGGTAAATGATTAGTTAGCACAGAGACTGAGCTCTTCTTCAATGCAATAAGAGTTAATTAAAGTTTACCACCAAACATCAACCAAAGCAGGATGTTGATCAGGTTTCAGCATTAAGTGCAAACAGACAATGGTTGGCAGCAATTAGTGCAGCTATCAAATGACATGCATTGATAATTATACATTTAAAACAGCTAAAGGGCTTGTGGAAGGGAGGGAAGAATCTCATCAGCTTCTTTGACTACATACAGTCAAAGTGCAGGAAACAGGTATCAGATATTTCCCTTCAACACTGTAAATCAATAGAATTAAACAAACAAACAACAACAACAAAAAAGGTTGTACAAGCACATTATCTGAAAGAGGACAGTTCCCTGTACACGAAATGGAAGAAATCTGCAGATGACTCCTAACAAAGATAAGTACTAGTTAGATTAAATAAATTACTTTGCTGCTGCCACTCACACTGACACACAGAAACAGAGAAGTGTTTGGGGTTTAAAGGCTAGTGGCTGCAGCTTTATCCACATTTCTATGCCAGGCTCGAGGTTACCTGGTATCTTTAGTCCCTGTGGCCATGTTCATAGCATGAGAAGGCCCAGAAGGCCCACAGGCCTGAAGCCTATGACCACAAAAGGTAGTTTCACGTGTTAGCTGCAAGCCCGCTGCGAGGAAGCCCGGGCTTACCAGAGGCAATTACCTGATATCTGAGTCACAGCCTAAGGCTCTGCCACACATCCCCTGCTCTCCACCTCCTCCGATCAGCAGACGTGATAGTTCTGCCCGCTCCCAAACTTAGGCCCAAGTTTTGGGAAAGGAAGAGGGAGCGAGAGCTTTCCACCATAGACAAACGCTGCGCGACGCGCGATAGCGACGCAGGCACGCTGTGATAACCCAGAGCACAGCGAGGGCCGACATGTCCGCCATCATGCCCTGCTCCATTTCAGAGGCCTTGCGTAATGGTGGCAGCTCCCGGACCAGTACGTAGCCACTACCAAACTTATTTTTCTTCTCAGCCTTCCAGGAAATCCAAAAGAAAGATGACAAACTTGCAAAGGAAAGATGATAAACCTCTAACAGCAGCACCAAACAAAGGAAAAACTGCTCTGAGCCCAGTGCTGGCAGCCTGCTGAACGCCTGCGGCACCGATCGCTGAAGTTAAAAACCCACCATTTCTGTGATATCAAACACACGGGATGTCCAGCAAAACAGGTAAATATCCCTTCCATCGGCAAGCAGCCATTATTAACTGGTGTCACCAGCCAGACAATTACCTGCACGTGTCTAATATTCAGACAATTCCTCAGCAACCACTCCACACACAAGAGATGGAATAACTCGCTCCCACTCGCTCCTCTTGGGCTGGCATAGTGCAGGGTTTCTGGGTGACACAACCCCACAGTTCCACAGCAGCTGAATAGGTCTGGCAAGTAGGATCCTCACCTCAAAGAAATCCTTATTTTTTTCAGCATTTTTATCGACAAAAGCACCCTGCTCTTCCTAGGTATGTAATGGGAAGCAAGACGAGGCTTACCAGAAGGCAAGTAGCAGGTTTCCAAGAAAGCTAAGCTGTGACAAATTAAAACCCAATGATGAGAGGAACAAAGGCGTTAGACAGTAGAACTCATTGCTGCAGGATACCATTGAGATTGTGAATTTACCAAAGTTAAAAAACAGAATGAAAACTGGCTGCCAAAAGCATCCAGAGTTATTGTAATGAATGTGAACCGAGAAAAAAAAAAACAACCAACCAACAATGAAAAAACACAAACCACAACTACAACCACCACCAAAAATTGTAAGGGATATTAAACGTTGCTCTTCAGAGCTCTAAAATATTTGCATTTTCAATCACAGTAAAGGCAGGCATATACAATAGGTTATCCTACATTTGCCTACTGTGATGTTTTTCAGAAGCATCTTCTACAGACCAGCCAGACACAGAAGTGACTGGCTACACCAGAGTCTCTGTTTGGCAACCGATTCTACGATTCTACAGTATGAATTACACCTTTTGAGTAAGTGTCTGCAGCAGGGAGACTGCTCTTACCTTTTATTTGAACCAACCCATGCAAAAAAAAGATCATCAGCATCAGTTTGTATTTAAATAGGTTGCATTAATTTCCACTGTGCCAAATTCAGAAACCCTTATTTTAAGATTGTGAGGGCGATATTTATTTTAAATACACTTTTTCTTTCTAGAAGGGAACCCAAGGACATATGCAAAATGCATTAAGATGGATTTTGTTCTAATGTTGACTACCAGTTGCGATTTTTGTTGGACTGCGTGTACGTCCACATTGCTAAAATTATTTTCAGAAAATGCCTTACTGTTTTGCATAGTTTCTGGGCTGCCGCCTAGCGCAGTTCTACAGATTTATTTTTTTTTTTTCCCCTAACAAACCTCATTTTCCCAACTAATTCTGTTATGCTAGGGATTTGTGCACAGAGTTGGCTAATCCCAGTATTTCCCTAGAGCTGCATCTAAGCTATGGCCCACTCCCAGCACAAAAGTGTCTCCAAAAGCCCTTTCGCCCCCTTCAGCACTGATACACTCATTGGTCCTGACATTTTCACTTCAGCCATGACAAATGAGCTGATGGCTGTGATCAGATTGCACACGAGGACTGCTTTATCAAAGACGTATCATTAACTCTCATCACTGTCTTCTATTATGACTCTTTTGGTCAAATCTGTTGTGAAAATGCAAGTCAGTTTAAAAAACATAACCTAAACATAGCAACAAGCAAACTTCATTAAAAAAAGCAGAAAAGAAAACCAGACTCAGACAGGATCAGAAAGAGACTAGTGTTAACTAAATGTTTCTCTGGGGATTTAAGTAACTGTACTCAACCTCTGCCCCAGTGCAAACATGGCAGTTGACCGTCTTCGAAAGGTCCCCACCCCCATCGTGGACTGCAAGAACTACTTTGCCTTTTTTAGAGAAACAAAAATAAAGCGGCAGCAATCAAATATGACTAAAAACAAAGACCATGTCTTTTATTTTTCCTTTTCTTTTTTTCTTTTCTTTTTTTTTTCCTCTCTTCTTTTTGGTCTCTAAAGTACTTCACATTTCTGCGTGTCTCCTTTTATCAAAATATGTTTCTTAAATGAATCCCTTAAAGAATGCAAGATTTTTGCTTGAACTGCAGCCACATAATCATGCTGTTTTCTGACTTACATTAAAAAACACCAACATAAAGCTCTGTCTGAAATGGTAATCTCTCAGTTGAATACTGCAACCTTTCTGTCAAGTTAGAACCTAAGTTCCAGTTACACAGTTCTTGTTACATCTAGAGGGTTTACAAAGTATATATTTGTTGTAACCTCTTCTAGCAATTCATCTGAGAATACACATCTAGCAGAGTCAACTGTAACACAACAGATCTTGGGAATGGAGGTCATGCTTTGAGATAAAGTGCTATTCACTTTTGGACCATGCAAGAAGCTCTTTATTCCTGTTCTTATTGGCATCAGTTCCCCCTTACCAGAGTAAGAACAAAGCCAAGTGCTCGTGTGAGGTTTATGAATAAATCAGAGGTGAGCCACTTTAAGTGCTGCCCATGATTTCCTTGTTGACAGTGAGCACTTAAACAGGCTTCTATGGCCAGCAACTCCTGGCAAACCTTAATGGCTCCTAATCTGTACCCTGCTTCCTTTCAGGAAAGAAATGACCCACCCCCATTTTTCTCAAGTCTTCACCTTTGGGGCAACTACTGTCCCACCTTTTTAGAAATTCACGTTCAAGGACTGTCCCATTTCAGTGCCAAGTTTCCACATACCACGTAACGTAAAAATCACCATTTTATTCCTAGAAAACAAATGACAGCTAATAAAATATTATTATGCTGTGCAGCCTAAGTAATTCCCAGACACGCCATTACACAATTCAGTGTTTCTTTAAATTGCATGGACCTTTAAATGAATCTAAAAGATTTCTAATACATTTGCCTCCCATTATTAAAATCATGTAAAAAACCACCCTGAGAGCAGATTCGACCCTTCTCTACAGCTACAGCCGAAACCGGGAACGTTCAGAAATCGTCGCCATTGTATGTGGTTTAAAAATTCAAACAGCCTCGAAATCTATTTTTAAATAATGATAACATTGAGAAAACAAACTGATCTCAACCCGTAAACTCAGTGCTGGGCCAAACAGCTCTGGTTCAGAAGCATTAACGTCCAATTGTGGCAAGACACGAGGTGGTTCAGCCTGTACGTCTTTGATGCACAAACCCACTCAGACACCTATGCTGTTCAGCATGAAAGCAGCAGCTTTGCGTGGAGAATACATTTCAACATGGAATGAATTCTTTCATTTTTTAAGGTCTCTCCCCCTTCTCCCC
>WTSP01004689.1:0-28370 GCA_025331215.1 Actenoides lindsayi | reverse complement strand
ATCTACATAATATGTTTATACAGTTATTATAAAATGTTTCTTTTTGTTGCAAGTTTCTAAACAGAGAAAGAAGGGGGGAGGGGGGGAAGGGTGGGTGGAAATAAAAGTTTTAGGGCAAACTTCCATTTCTGCCCAAAGACTGAAGAGGAGAACCTGCTTAAGTGAGACCCAGCAGCAGACGTTCAAAGACAGCAAACATAAGCATATGACAACCATCCAAAATAGAGACTTCATTGCAAGATGCTATAAATATATTTCAGGTGTTAACCAAAAAAAACCCAAAAAAAACCCAAAAAACACCTTATTAATACATATTCACAATAATTATTAATACATATTCACAATACAGTAAGCCAAACTTAAAACACATTCTACTTCTACTTATTTGTGCTCATAAAGTCAGCACATGGGTGGGAAAGTGTGGCAATGTCTGTGTTTCTGATGTGATTTTCTTGGGTAGTCAAACACCTCCCTTTCTAGCTAACCAGAGTTGATACACTGTAGGGGTACAATTTTTCTAGCATTTCAAAAGCTTATTTCAGAAGTTCTGCAAAACTTTTCAACAGTGAGATTTTTCAGGTAGAACAGACGGGACAGAGGTTACTGTTCACGCTGACTATACTGAAACAGTTTTTCCATTTTCTTTGTTGTCAACATATTAAGTAGTTCTCAGACATCAAGACTAATCCTACTGAAATGTGAACATGTATTGGGTGTCCAGCTGGTGTGACAGGTGGTTTTGTTTCAGTTTTTCTTCCATTTTACCCAGAACCAATGGCAAACACTAATACAGTGGTATAAAATTAATTCAAAGAGATAATTCATTTCTACTTACTCTCCTCTCCACATACGCAGACTCCATAATTTAACACCAAATGTTTGTAAGAAAGCTGGCTCATCATACTTGCTGCCTCAAAGAAGGACTTTGAGGAAGGAGAGAGAGATTAAGAGAGAATAAGTATCAGTGAAAACAAACCTCCAAAACCATTACATGATTTCTGATAAATTTATTAGAACCATGCAGATTTTTATAAACATTTCAACTTCCATGTCACTGCAAATACCTGCTGTAATGTATTTTATATTTTTTGTGGTTGTTTTAGGCTTGCTGTTTTATTTTAATAACTGATAATCCACATTCCTGAGAGGTTACCAATCTCTTTTTCCGCAGGCAAGTGTATCTCAACATTTTAAAAATTATCTTTACTTAGTTAACTGACATGGAAGAAAAGTGAACTGTACACAAATTCATGATGCACTACTCAGTTTCCAATTTATTTCTTCATACCACATTATTAAATTGAAAGACAAGAAGTAGTATATCACTCATCCACTACTGTGAGACCTTACATAATCTGTCAGGAAGGTTTCAGATGCTCTTATTTCTTTAGTGATTTTTTTCCCTTCAGTGGCATCTCTAGCTACCCTTGCTCATGTACTGATCATTCACTGAACAAAACATGGTCAAAACTGGCACATTTTCCTTCAGATTATTATATTTGTACTTGTAAACTCTTAGTCCTTTTAGTAACTGATTTTTACTTAACTTTAGAATGTAACTGGAATGTAACCAGCTTACTAAAATCAAAATATGGATTATAGTTTATTTTTTAGAATTGCCCGAAGTGCATTATTGTTTATAAGTATTAGCTATCCAAAATGTCTTTTCCCTTTTAGCTTGTTTTCATATAGATTTGTCTTAGGCAATTGAAAAGTTCAGTAAACAATGGGCTGGTTTTCTTGGCTTGCTGTAAATACAGTTAAATTAATTAGGAATTTGATACAATCACATAATCAAAAAAACCCAGTTATATAATGCTATATTAATATATAAGCACTAGTGTATCTTGTTGAAGTCTTTAAAATTAAACTCTCACATACACATTATTCTTGGGCTCAATTACATTACCAGTGTATTAGCTTGTGCACAAAGGCATTTCAGGTTTGCTCACAACTTCACTCAAACAGTGAAGAGTCTAAGTGAATACAGAAAATTCTATATGGTGTTTCTCGCACAAATACTTCCGACTTTTTATGACTTTATGTGAAATGGTGATTTTACTGGAGAATTGGTATGACTCCAAAACATTGAAGACAGTCTACCAAAAGAAAGTAATTTTCTATAAATACTGGTCTCTCATCTGTACATAATATATTTCCTGGTAAATCCTGTGACCATACCACCTCTCCTGTGATACTTGTATTGCACAAAGAACGATACTGACTCTCAGTGGGTAGCACTGATTTCTCTGACAGATGGTGGGGAGGGAAGAAATAAAGTACATAGGTGTAATTCCCCCAGCTAGTCTCAAATCCATCCTCCCAGTGTCACAAAGCCAGGAATAAGCTTGTTTCAACATACAACCCTCTATCATATAACAAATAGTCACTTATTGTAAGAAAAGTAATACTTAGCATAGCATGGATAAACATTAGATAGCAGTCAACAATTACACCAACCTCAGAGTAGTTTCTATGCACTTTATCCAGCACCTTTAAAAGAACTTCAGTTTGATGGAGCTGGCCATAGTCTCCCACTTCTTTCCTTACACCTTTGAAAATCTTAGTAAACGTGCCCTGTCCAAGACTCTCCTCCTAAAAGACAGGAAGGATACAGACACAGAAAAAAATCAGAAACATCTGCCTGTTTTGCAAAAGGTCTCTTAATCACCCTATATAATGTATGTATTAAATTAAGCATCTGCAATGGAAGAAGCAACTAATGGACTTACAAATATCAAGTCCTCATTCCGGATTTTGTGAAAGACCATCTGGTTGACATTATTGTGTCTCTGCAGTGTAGGTGATGAAGGTACATCAGAAACACTATTGCTCCTGAAGACTAGGAGATTTGATTTATCTGGGACAAGAAAGGGGGTGGAAAAAAGAAAAAGAAAATTTGTAAAATATAAAACAATATTATTTCAGAAGGATTACTAATGAGGAGCTGTTAATCCAACAAAAAGAAGAAAGAACACTGAGATCAGTTTATTTAAAAAGCCACAGAGTATTTAATGAAACAAATTCAAAGTCTGATTTTTTTTCTCAGCAGCAGCAACATTTAGATTCACTCAGCTATGCTAAGTTTCTTCGGCATTACTTGTTTTGACAAACATTCTGAAAATATTCCTGCCTCCTTTCACATTTTAACTTCTGCTATATTTGCAATAACAATCAGGGATGGAAAAACACAATGCAGGTTTCTGCCTTTTACATTACAAAATCATTCTGTTAAAGATCTGGATATCTTTCTGATGACTCTTTAAAGCTTTTACATATTTTTGCCCTGGCAGCATTTTAGTGATCCTCACTGGCTTATGTTTACCAGAATAATTATACTTCTAGCGATTTTGTAAAAAGGCTCTCCACAAAGTAGAGCAGGTCTGCTAGCAAAACTAAAACTGATAGGTACATATTTGTGGGTAGATGTGTACGTGCATGTGTGATTATATTTATTCCATAATTTTTAATTCTGATTTTTTGTTTTGACAGGAATAAGATTACAGAATTATTCTTCATAATGTATTTACTTGTAAAACCTTTTCTTAGCTCTTGAATCCACTGGCTTATTTCAATCAAATTCGAGAGAGGTAAAAGTGATATCAAACGGTCTGTTCTCTCAAATTTTTGTTTAAATAGAAAGTTGAATAGAGGCAAAGACTAACTAATATTAACTGTAAGTAGTACTACTTGTAACAAGCAAAGACAGTAGATGCTATCAGAATTCATAAAGGAGAAGAATATTATGAGTATCAAAGCAAAGCAAAAACCTTCAATGTAAATTCAAGAAAAAACCACTCAGGCAGAAGCTCTATTCCATTTGTATTTTTCAGTGTTAAAAAGAAGCTTAAATCACAATGCAGCCTTGGCATAATTCAGCTAAGATGCCAACAAACAATGAAAGAAAATCACTGGCGTTGTTGGTTCTTTGTTTATGGAACTATCCTCAGTGAGAAATTATGTATTTAGTAGCTCGTTCCTTCTCAAGACATGAAACCACTTGACTGAAGAAGAAATGCTGCTGCACACAATACACTGCAATTAAGAAACCAGTTTTGGTTTTAAGCATGAAACTGGCTACCGTAATTCTTTCTGGAAGACCATCTTATAACAAAGTAAAATTTGGCAAGACACTAGGACTGAAAACTATGACTAGAAAGATGAGCAAATAGGTCAGTGAAGGGAAAAAAAAAAAAGCACACAAACATATATATCGACCTACCTGAGAGTCATTTAATGTTACCTTATTTTTAAATCTTTTAGATTAAGGTTGGAAACCCCTCTGCTTAGAAATACTATTTCTCTTACCTTTTGGTTTTGGAGGACAGCATTTGGTGAACTGGAAAATTATGCTGTCTGAACGGACAGTTTCTGTCTGGTAACAGGTCAACAGATCCTTAAGATTACCAAAACTTCTCTTGGTTCCACTAAGATTATACTCTCCATTCTCATTCTTCGTAATTAAGCAGTGCTTATAATCAGTGGTATTCTCACGCTGCAGAGATTGTTTCCATTAAAAATAAAATTGATCAATATTTAGTATTTGAAAACTTATTTAAATGTATAGCACATTACTAATTAAAGAAAGAATGCTTCAGAAAAATATTGCTATAATTGGTTATTTTGTTTTCCCTGTGTAATACTGATTCTGAGAAAACATGATTCTGCTCCCATCCCTGGAATTAGCATGTTGATGCTAAGAAAAACAAGCATTATGAAATCTGTAAAGATCGAGCTGAGAAAACCGGAAACAGATCCTAGGGATCAGAGCTAGTAATGAAAGCTTCTTCTCCCTTACATAAGGTAATATCAAAACAAAATGGTTAGAAGCAATAGCCAAATGCTCACTCTCCATATTCCTTTGGCAAGTATTTGGAGGAGATCTCAGCTGTATGTCTATTTTTCTGTCATCTACAGTACAGTTCTAAGCAATTTGTTCCTAGTACAGATTTTCAATATGCACTGAGTTATTTTTACAATGAGTCTTGAAAAGATCCCATTAAACATTTTTAAACAAGAGGATCTCTTAATAGTGCTTTCATGGTCCTTCACGTCAACACTGTGCAGAATGTTCCAACAAATTTTGAATCTCAAAAGCCTTCTAACAGCTTGCCCAAAAAGACTCAGAACAAGAAAAAAAATATAAATACATGTGACTAGGTAATTTAATGGCAGGCTTTTTGGGAAAAAAATCCCAAAACACTCCATCAACCAAACATTTACTACAGTCCCAAGAGCCATGTCACCATCCTCAGAACTCTCAAGCTCTCTTTCCTCTGCCTGTCTTGTTCTACTAGGCATAGGGTGTATCATTAGCAATTCTTTACTATACAAGTAGTTTGATATTTCTCACAAGGCCCTGAAAGTTGGCCAGTCCAACAGTAGTAACTATAGAATATACACAAAAGACAAACATTCTGAAAAGAAAGCTCAGAATCATTTACTGGACATCCCAGGCTCATTATTATAATGTAATAAAGATTATACAGATACTATCTAAGGCAGAATACAAACCTCTATAGCAAAGGTGAGGAAGTACTTTTTAAAATCTTTAGGACTGCAACGAAGAACGTAGAAACCAGTCTGATTACCCGCTTTCTTCAGTTTACTGATAGCAAAGTCCATGCTATAATAAAAACCAGAATATTTAATATTGCATCATTTCAAAGCCCAGGAACATCAGAAATTGGCTAATGAGCACTACTATTAGATATCCAATAGAACAACAGTTCAAACCCTCAACCTTTTACAGCTCACTAATCTTTTTGTCCCTTTATTTTCCAATATTTAGGGTGGCTGTTTATGTAGAAAGCAGTGTATTAACAGTTCTTAATACAGAAAAACACCACAATTATTTAATGAGAATATTTACAGCCTAAAAAGAAAAAACATATTCCCGTAGGCTTATGATATGACATTCGACATCCATTGTGAAAGAAACTATAATAAAACTAGCTAATAAATAAGCTAAAATTAGCAAAATATTTATGTGGTTGAAAAAGGTGGTTTTATCTTGGGAAAGAGTTCACAAGAAAGAGGAGCTGAAATAAAACAATTTGTTACTACAAGAACCTATTTCCGCTTAAACAAGCCTTGCTAACTGACTAATTCTGTCCATCTCAGGGAGTGAGGAACAGAATGGCTTGGAAAAGTCTAGACTCATTGAAGATCCTTCTGAACAGTCCTAAATAAAGGTCAATATACAGCATTAGCCATTGGTGCAAGATGTGTGATTACAACTGTATAGGTCTCTATTCCCCTCCTCCTTTATCTCTTCTGAAGGTTCTAGCACCTATCATCTAAAGCATGTATTATTTTACAAGCTTTCTCTGCAGCTAAAGCAAATACCCATTTTATTCTGCTTACTACATGAATTAAAAAAACCCCAAACAACTTTAAAAAAAATTCTATGAAGACGTTTAGTTCTTCCTAAAACAAACAAAAAAACAACAAACCCACACAAAAACTATAAAGAAAGCAAACAAGGATACAACCCAAGCAACCCTCCAGTTTATATGGCTAGCAGTTTACCACAACCCTTGCTCCACTATTGAAGAGTGTGTTATCTATATTTGCCTTTTTTCCCCTTGGCAATTCAGCTAATATAACTGCTACAGGCTGTAGTGAAAACGTGAGTTCCTCTGTATATGACATGTATGTTGCTTCCATGGTAGTAACTATAATTCTGTAGAATCAGCATTATCGCTTTCCTGTCCTGCCTCACTTGAAGGAAAAAAAAAAAAGAAATCTAAGGGAAGAAACCTAAATCCAGAATCTTTACATTTATTTTTATCATATGTCAAGAAGGCACTGTATTTTGCAAAGTGAAAAATAAAAAGAAAAATGTGAAGCATTTTATGTTACATGAATGAAATATTTACACATTTCAAGATGTCCACTGTGGTTCACAGCCAACTAAAGCTCATCTTTCAGTAGTATCACCTTGTTATACGGCTAAAAATTGCTTACAAAATTGGTCCATGGCAGTTGCTTTGGATGTTTTCAAGGACTGACGGCGGTGCTACTTCTTTACAGAGATAATGGTGGGCATCCGCAGTTAATCTGTAATATCCATCAATTAATGATACAAAGGAGAGAGCTTCTCTTAATGACTGAAATTCAGCCTCCTGTTAAATTGCCAAGGGAGAAGGGGGTGGGGGAAAGAGAGAATTTCAGTTTTTAATAGACACACAAAATTCATGGATATGGTAGTGGTATAACAGATATATACTTACATTAAATATGTATCAATTGTTTTTAACTACTGTTTGTATAGTTATATCTTCCTTGACAAGTTTGTGGCTAGACAAAAGTATAAAAAACCTAGTGCTTTTGATCATTGTGACAATAAATTGTTTGGAGTCTTCAAACTCCTTATTAAAAGAGGACCTGGAAACAACTACCTTCCCAGTTGTTTCAGCACAATCAGAAAAGCCCCACAAACAACAGACCTAGAAATGCAGCCATTTTAATCAATCCACATATCCTAAAACTGTGTAAAGTACATTTCTATAGCAAATTCTACTAGCTGTGTAACAGGTTAAACTAAATCATAAATTCTAATCTACGCATCAGCTAGTTTTAGTGTGTAAAGTGTCCATGCACAAATCATAAGCAAAACAGCAGCTACTGCACTTCTGCCTATTCTGCCTTACTCTGCAGTAACTGCTTTAGACAAGCTCCTAGGAAGTCACTTTTACCCTCAGAAGCATAAGCAGACAAGTACCTAACTACTTCTATTGAGAATTTTTAAAGAGAATTTTAATGGCTCAAGATTAAGCAAGCCTCCTCCACCAACTGAAACATTATTATGCTCTCAGCATCACAAGACGCACACCACAGAGATTGCAGCTACTCTTATGTTTCAGTAAAAAGCCTTGAAAATTTTTCAAATTCATTAATGCAGGAAATTAATGTGAACCACATTTCTTCTAGAAACGACAGTAAACCATATGCCTCTTTTTTTAAAAAAAAAAGAAAAAAGCATCATTAGAGAGAGACAATAAAACTAGTTAATGCTTAGGGAAATAGTTTTTTAATTTTTAACAATTATTTTTACAGAAAAGCAGTACTTAAGCTGCACACAGCTTTTTCTCACACATACAGAGAAGGAAGCTCTCCAGTCACACAAAGGCCTAAGATGGAGAGCCCCAAAGGACCACAGATCAGTCACAGAGATAAAGGAAGAAACTACTTGTATTGTGAAGCAAGGCTTTTGTAGCAGGGGTGCTAGAGGGGTGGCTTCTGTGGGAAGCTGATAGAAGCTTCCCCTGTGTCTGACAGAGCCAATGCCAGATGGCTCTAAGACAGACCTGCCACTGGCCAAGGCTGAGCCCATCAACGACAGTGATGAGATATTTAAGAAGGGAAAAAAGTTGCTGTTCAACAGCAGCCAGAGAGAGGAGTAAGAATATGTGAGAAAGAAACAACTCTGCAGACACCAAAGTCAATGAAGGAGGAGGAGGAGGTGGTCTAGGCACTGGAGCAGAGATTACCCTGGAGACCATGGTGATGACCATGATGAGGCAGGGTGTGTGCCCTTGCAGCCCATGGAAGTCCATGGTAGAGCAGATATCCACCCGCAGCCTGTGGAGGACCCCTCACAAGAGAAGGTGGATGCACCTGAAGGAGGCTATGATCCCATGAACAGCCTGTGCTAGAGTAGGCTCTTGGCAGGACCTGTGACCCTGTGGAGGACCCATGTTGAACCAGTTTGTTCCTGAAGGACTGCACTCTATGTGGAAGGGGCCAGTGCTGGAGTAGGTTGTAAAGAACTGCAGCTCATGAGAAGGACCCATGGTGAATGATTTCATGAAGGGCTGTTACCTTTGGAAAGGGCCCCAAGCTGGAGCAGGAGAAGAGTGTGAGAAGGAAGGAGCAGCAGAGACAATGTAACCCTCATTCTCTATCTCCTGGGTCACTGAGGAGGGGAGGAGGTAGAAGAACTCAGGAGTGAAGTTCAGCTCAGGAAGAAGGGGGAAGGTGTTTTTAAGGTTTGGGTTTATTTTTCATTACTCCACTATGATTTATTGCCAACCAATGGCAATAAATTTATTTCCCTGAGTTGAGTCTGTTCTGCCCATGATGGTAACGGGTAAGTGATCTCTCCCTGTCCTTATCAACTCATGAGACTTTTGTCATATTTTTCTCCCTCTGTTCAGATGAAAAAGGGACATAACAGAGAATCTTGGTGGGCACCTGGCATCCACAAATATGTGACAGTTGCACTTGCTGGAAAGCCTGACACAAGCGCAATGCTGGAGTTGAAACTGAAAGAACTTTTTACATTCACATATAGAGTACTTTCTTAAGATCTCCAAAGAATTTTAAACAGTAAAAGCAATTACACTAATTTTGCCTCAGTACCAATCTTCTGTTTATCATCATTCCTTCAGAGCACTGTAAAGCATTTTCCAATGTGTTAGTCACTGGCCAACAGCTTACCATGACAGCATGGAAACAATATGCTCAACAGCTAAAACTACAGACTCAGTTTTAGGACTCCATTAAAGAAAAGAACTAACCTGTGTATCAGAAATTACTCTCAGCTATAAACACCCATTTCTATTTCAGTCTGTGCACGGAGTTTCGAATGCAAAAGACCTCTGGTGTTCCAATACACCGCTTATACTGATGAAATGCAATTAATTTTACCACATGCATCACATTAACATGGTAATTCATTATACAATACTACAAATACTACAATAATCACAGCCTGCTCAAAGCAACATCTATTTAAAAAAAGCAATGAAAGTAAACAGACCAGATTCTTGCTGTCTTGTTTGTGAATGGTGACAATTCTTCTCTCACTGGACCCTTCTTGGCTTGCTTGTTTAATGCTGACATCAATGATATCAGGAAAATCACAGTACGTTTGTAAATCCTGTAATAAATATTGGTTATATGTCAGTCATAAACAGCAACTAAAAAAATCCACCTATTTGCAGCATTAGAATTCCTACAACTCTGAACTTGTAAGCTAGCAACAAAGAGGATAATAAAACATTAAATATGCTGTTACAAAGAAAGGAGTTCATGAGGAACATCAATTAAAAAATGCCCAATGATACAGCAAGTGTGAATGGAAATACCCACATAAAGGTTAAGGATTTTTGTTGTAGATATTTCTTTGCTCTGTAGTATTTGGTGAGGGTTAACAATGGGACATTTTGATTAATCTTTGGGGGCTGTGTTTGTTTGTTGGTTTGTTGCTTTTTTTCTTAGTTGTCTTTTTTTGAGAACTTATTATTAGCATCCTGATTAAGGAAGTTTAGAAAGCTTGTTAACAATCAAAAATGTCAGGCCTTCATTCAGAGTGATAGAAGCTGCAAAATCAAAGGTTCTCCCATCAGCCACGGTCATCACTTATTACGCAATTTGAAGCACCGATCCTAATTACAGGGGAAATCTAAGACACATTTGCCTTTGATAGCAAGTTCAAGTAGTTTTTGAAACTATGATATTCTGTTCCACTTCCTTCAGCCTTTCATAATTCAAATTACAATGTCATAGAAAACATATTTTGTTTTCTTCTCAATAGAACTTCAGATGTTAATATCCTTAAAAGTAGATTTATTGAATTATTCTTCCAAAGCAAATAGATTTTATTCAAACCAGAATATCCTATTGATATTGCAATATTGATATATTAAAGTCTGCAAGAATACTCTAACATATAAACAGGTATAATAATCAAGGCTGTAAGACTCAGTGCATATCAGCTAGAATAAATCAGCTCAAATGGATTGAAATCCCAAAAGCTCTATTTGTTCATCTGGTTGTTGGAAATGTGAACTGGCAAAACAAATTTCTTCACCAGTTTCTTCCCCACATATGTCACTCCTGCCTTCAAAATAAAAATTCTGTTTCAGTTCAGTATCTTAATATAAATCCAACAGTACAGTTTGCTGAAACTAGAGTTATGAGCACATTAACAAGAACCGCTATTAATTTACTAATTTTCCATAACCAATTTTGTAAACAGTTTCCTCACCAGTAAAAATATACCCAGCCTACACTGTGTCTCTGTCATTGAGTGGGATGATAAGATTATTAATTCTGAAAAAATAATTTGACAATCTCTATAGAAAGTATGGTCAGTTCAAACAGTACTGTCACTAAAGGCTTAGATGCCAGGCCCTAACAGCAGGAATGCATAAACATTGCACATCTAAAACCAGAAACTGCAAAATCTGGCATTTATTTATTAGCTCCTGCCAGAGCATTTAGTACTTACAGGCAACTTAAGAAAAGCAGAGGGCTGATATCTAACAACTATGAATGATGTAACAGGACCTACTGTCAATCTACAAATACTCTAGGAACGCAAAACAACTGGGTATGTAATCAGTTGTGGGGTTTTTTTAAGTATTACCAACAAAAAGAGCATTTTTGCAGTTTATTATAGGACATTGTAAAAATACAACCTTTTGTAGTCTGGTCTTGACTGCTATATATTGTGCATCAAAACTACCAAACTAATGGGTGCAATTATTTTGGAAAACTGACATGTGCTCTACTTTGACTTCAATTTTACCTTTGGAAAATTCCCACACTCTCAATGTATACTGCTGTGAGTTTGTACCAGATTCTGCTAAACTTGACAAAATGAATACTCGTGCTGGGAAGTCACACACAAAATAAATAACAATGATAAATAAAAATGTAACAGCACGTGATTACTAGCACTTAGTGGAACTATTTTCTATCTAATACCTGAACAAAGAGTATATGGTCTCCACAGTCACAGAAATTTCGCTTTATGTTTGCTAGCTCAGATGCTGGTAGGGATCTTACTCCAGTAGGAAAGTGGTATAGGGAAATCTGCCTATTTTTAGGAGTCCTTAAAACCCTGCTTTCAAACAGAATTTGAGAAATTTGTGCATTTCACCTACACCTGAGGACAGTTTTCCACATTGATGTTTTTACAGTAACAAAGGTCCAATAGAGAACTTCTTATTTGTCAAGCACAGAAGTATTACATGTTAAAGTATTGACTTTCTTCTAACATTTCAATAAAAAACTAATTTTTAAATCCTACACTGTTTAAGTCAATGCATTTCTGTGAACCTCAGTCACACAGAAATTGTTTCATCACTACAAAGTAAAGTTTACCTATTAGATTTACCTGGGCTAAATCCGAACTTCTAACAAATCTAAGGACACTGTTAGATGATCAACTGCATAACTACCACAATTTAAAAAACATAAAATTACCTGCTCTGCCAGAGTCTCACAGTCTTTAAGTTTTCCTCTTGAGCACTGAATTCCACCATTTCCAGTTATTACAATGGTTGCAAAACGTTCCTCTCCAGAAGGATCTCCACCAGGTTCTTTTACTTCAAAAACCTCTGAATAGAAGGCAGACTGAAGGGTTTCCAGATTTATAAGATACTTAAGTTTCAAGTTTCTGGCAGTAGCTTTGCATTGGCCAAACTGTTGTATAAATTTGCGGAACCTGTACCTTATCCTTTTTCGCGTCAAAATGTGGTAGTCTTGGATTTTTGCTCGCACGCATTTAGGCAAAAACATTTTGTAGCTGTGAATATACAACCAGCAAAAAACCTACTAATTTTATCCATTAAATGCAGCAAAGATAATCAGTTTTGTGCTAAACAAGTCAGCAGGAAAATACATTTTCCTCTAAATGTAATCTTATTTTTTAAACTGTAGGAGAGCAAGGATCTTTTCTTCAATCTGTAGCATGTTCTTTCAAACACAGTCCTGTCCCCTCTTCTGTTTTTCCCCCTCACTCAGTTTCAACATATATTATATAATGCATTTTCCATAAATCCATACATGTCTGTTCTAGTCATTACAGAAGTTTTGAGGTAAGGCAGCAGAAGTTACACAGTTGCTTTGTTTATGTAAAAGTTGGAAAGAGGATACTGCATGGATAGCGGGCAGATTTCCTGCCTGAAAATACAGATGACAGAATACAATACTGTGGCTCTCACTAAGCTCCTAAGGTCACAGTCCATATTCTACATCAAGGGGCAAAAGTACTTTGTCACCTGCAATGAGCCGGACAATTCACTGCTTTTTTAACTCCTCCAGCGAGGTTTCATTAAAAGATAAACATCAAACATCAAGCATTAAGTACTAAGCATGGACAGAATTAACTCATCTGGAATGGAAAACCATTAGGTTGATAAACCAAAGTGAACTGATAAAATCAAGCAAGTTTGGCAGAGCTATGCTCCAGATAGTTAAATGCCTAAAGCACATGAAATGACATAAGAGGCATAAGGGAGCTTGATTTGTTTGGCATGGAGAAGAAAAAGGCTCAGCTAGGGTGTTCTACTAATTGTCTTCAACTAACGGATGGTTATGGAGAAGACTAAATTAGACTCTTCTCAGACACATATAATAAAAGTAGAAGAGGCAACAAAGGATAATCAGTATCACAGAGGAGATTGATTAGATACACAGAAAATCGTCCTCAGTGAGGGTTATCATACACAGGACAAAGCTGCTCAGAGATACTGTATGATCTCCATTCCTGGACATTTTCAGAACTTGACTGGATGAGGCCCTGAGTAACTGCATCTAACTTTGAATCTGGCCCCCAGCTGAACAGGAGGTTGGATTTGATGACTTTAAGAGGTCTCTCTCAACTCAAAACCCTTACCCACATGAGTAGCTGCTGCTTTACCTCTCATTAAAAGAGCCAAATCCATCTACCCAAAAACATGAATGGCCATCATGCTACAAGTTTTCTATTGATTTCTAGTTTACACTATAGGTAAGTTTATGGACTCATGTTTTACGGTGGTTTTATGTTTTATGTTAGAAAAAAGTCATCTGCCAACAGTTGAGCATCTCCTCCCAGATACTAATGTGCAAAAACATTGGTTTTAGATATCATATAGGTTTGATACAGTTATGAAGTATGGAGTCACCTGACTGAATTGTAAATAGCCAGTGGGGTTTGGTCCTTTTCTTTGGCCACTCTCATCATATCCAGAACAGCCATTCCGAGGCATTCTTCTTGTGTTTCGTGAGTAACTGGCATCTGTATCCATCCATCCAAAAAATCATCTCGCCACTAAGAAAGAAGAATGCAAGAAAGTAAATTAAAACTGTAGTACTGATGCTCATCAATAAAAGCTTTTCGGGATGTGGTGGTACGTGGGTGTTTTGTTTGTGTTCTTGTTTCTTTGGGGGTTTTTTGTTTGTTTCTGTTTTTTCTTTGGTTTTGATTTGTTGTTTTTTTTTAAGACTGCATTCTTCTTTATGAACCCCTTCATCCACAAAAACCTGCACGTGTTCAGAACAGTTACCAGCTACCATTATGTTTAGAAACTGTTTTCAGAGTATTTTCATTTCAAATCACATAGGGGGAGGATGTAGTTCTACAATGTGTCAGCTCAAAATGAAAGTCACACTGAAAGACTTTCACATGGTAGAGGCACAAGAAAGGAGATACACATCCTGACTGTTCTTCCCACAGCTGCCATTTGAACTTCATCCCTCACAATAAACAACGTGACATGGCATTTGATTTTTATCGTGAGTGGGCTTCAAACTGCCTAAAGAGCTTACACAGTTAGTATCAGAAAATACGAAAGGAAATAAATACTAAACCTTTACCAATCTCCACTAAAAAATAACCAAGCAAATCATACCTGTGCAAATAGGTATGACATGACAAGATCATCAAGAACAGGGCTCTCTGCACCTCGAAGAACACCATACCGATAGGCTCGGCTTGTGCCATTGCAATACCAGTGGGGAAAATAAAACCTGTTAGGAAATATTTAAGTAAACATCAATAGATACTTTCACTTACCAACATTAGACATTATCACTTTCATAGACATGTAATTAGAGCTGGCTGGTTTGGAGGACCAATACAAAGGCCCAGTTAGTCAACAGAAGGCTTTGGATCCAGTTCTTGCCGTCTTAAAAGTACTACAACATTTAAGCAGGGTAATAATCTGTACTGGTAGGAATAAGCAGTTCTCCAAAGTTATCCTCGCTGATCAGAACATAGAGAATTGTGTGTTACTGTCTTCCAGTTTCCTCTGAGACAGTTCTTAAAGAAACACTCAGGTCACATTATGTGATGTGAAAAAACAAAATCTTTTAAATAAGGAAAACTATGACTGTAGCTTTAGACATCCTCACTGAAAAATCAGATTAGAGAAAAATGGTTCTATAGCAGACATGTGCTTGACTACACAGAGTAACTAACTACTCTGCATTTCAGAACTGCCACTAATCTCAGTAGGCACACACAGAGGAGATGGGGTTTATCATTATTAAGTACTATTTTTAGTTCTGTAGTTTTCGTTGTTTGTTTCTTCAATCTGACATGGCAAACATACAGTATGTAGACAACTGGTAAAAATGTTATTTAAAACCACTCCAATAACTTGGATTTTTATATGTATCTATCATCAGCAAACTGTCCATAACTTCTTGGAGAAACTATGGTTCAACTAAGTATCTTCTTGGCTGCGTTTTCTCACACAATTTTGTTTTACCATGAAAAGTGAATAACATTTATTTAGATTACCTTATCCGATAAATTAGGGTGAGTCTGGTTGCTTCATCCACATGAAAGATGTGATTTGGGGGATACCACATTCTCTCTGTTTCACTCATGAGTGCAAACATGTTATGATACACTGGCATGATACCTAAACACAGAACAGAGAAGCAAACATGTAAAGGCAATTGTTTTCACAAAGAACCAACCTTACTAAAAAGTGGGTTAAAAGTAGCATACTGGCACGCGATCTCAAAGTATTCATTGCACTGCTCTATCACTGTCACTAGCATTGCAATAATCACTCCATAACCTGCACACTGGTTAAGCTGCTTCATTTTCTCATTCTTCCTTTACGTTCTCTACCTGCAGATTGTGTTCACCTGTTATCCTACACTTCACTGTTAGACTGTAGGTTTTTCTGGGTATGGCATTTAATACAATAGCCTTTCAGTTTAATAACGGCTAACTACAGTACATTATTTCTCCTTACCTTTTCCAAAAACAGATCTAGGCATTGATTTTAAGATTTTAGGCCAATAAAAACTAGAAGTAAAGCAATACAAAGAAAGCCATCGTGACTAGGATGACCACCTGCCATGTACATTTTAGTAGCTTAGTTGAGAAGAAAACCAAACATATATTGCTAACTAAACAAAAATGGAAAATACATTTCCCCCTCCCAATAATTCAAGACTGTTTTAATGAGAATTAACAAACAATCATACTTAATCACTAACTATGGACATCAGTTGAGCATCAACACTTCAGCAGCACCAGAATTTTAATTTGGCTTTGGAGCTCCCACCTTAACGCACAGCCTAACGTAAGACAGATGCCAGAGCATTGTACTATGCTGCAGTGTTATGTATCCATATAATGCCAGTGCTATGATCTGGAAAACAGGTTAAATGCTTGAGAATTGACAGCACAAAAAAGGATAAACTTCAACCACTGAGAAACATATTTTGAAGACAGGAAGTGATACAGGTCTAATGCTCAGAAAGCAAGATGAATATTACAGTGTGAAAGTCAGTAGGTCATAATGAAAGAAAATTATGTTTACATTAAGCAAGGCACTTTGGAGGGAAGAAGGCAAAAATATTGAAAAAGTAACAAAGACAATAAAAGTAACTTAAAATGACGTTAAGAGACAAATGCATTCTGGGAAAAGGCAAAGTATCCAAAACACTGCCCAAAGACTCAGAATTAAATAACTGATTTTCATATAAAAACACAGGAGAAAAAAAAAACAAACCTCCCTTATTTATTTCTGTTCTGATAACTAGGTAACTACACAACGGGGAAGACTCAAATTTCTTTCATTACATCTAAAGTGCATGTAGGACAATCAGTTTGAAACAACTATTCCGCTCCACATATAAAACGTCATTAGCCTGTGAATAAAAAATTCACTCTTAAATAACAATTTATTACAAAATGGGGCTTGTCTCTGTAGAGAGTCTGTAAGAGGGCTAAGAACAAGAGGTTTATTGCGCACATGTCAGACTAAACTGCTGAAGTCTACAGGCTAATCATGTGACACTTGTTCAAACTAAAGTTCACCAAAATATACCAGAACTACAGTACCTAATACATGATTATCTAAGAAAA
Source organism: Actenoides lindsayi (assembly GCA_025331215.1). Taxonomy (NCBI): domain Eukaryota; kingdom Metazoa; phylum Chordata; class Aves; order Coraciiformes; family Alcedinidae; genus Actenoides; species Actenoides lindsayi. Next base: position 11,260 of record WTSP01004689.1, on the reverse strand, counting down.
TGAGTCATAGACTTACAGGAAACTACAGAAATTGAAAGTATTATGTACTTTATTGTAACAGAAAAGAAACCAAAACTAAACAAAATCCCAAACGAGTAACCCTGAAGTGATCAGTAACTGAACCTGTAAATCTAGACTATGCAGATTTATGGTGCAGTAAGACATATATGATCCACAGATGTTTAAGAAATATCAAACAAACTCCATTTTACAGAGTTAAAAAGAAATCTGTTCCATGCAACCAAACATGGTTCTCATTTGATGTGTGAAGCAGGATCAATTAAATTACATTACAGATCAGTTGTCTATAAAACAGTAACAACTGACTTTGCAGTTTTCAGGCCATGTGGTGTCTGTATCCTAACTAATCTCAAGTCACTTACAGTATATTTGCATGTGAATCACCAGCCCATTTCAGGATTCAAGACAGATGCTAAATGCCATTCAAGGCAATGCTGAATATTTACCTACTCTCGCTAATACATTTTCTCTAAGTATTAACAATCCTGTGTAAGCACACTGAACAAGAAATATTTTCCAAGTCATATTCTTGAATTTAAATACTAAGCTGCTGTATTTCACCAAATAAAAAAAAAAACCAAACAACAACACAACAAAACCACAAACACAAAACCAAACCAAAACCAACAAAACCCAAACAAACCAAACAAAAAGACTCCGCAGATATTTCAAGCCAGATCACATCATTGCCATTCTGAAACTTTAACTATGCAAGGAACATGACTTTGCAATTCCCCTCAGAAATAAAAAATGTTGGCATTAACAACAAAATTAAATCAAAAATCCTCTTTGCTGTCTTCTTATGTGTGAAAAGTAAACTGTGCACTCATCCATCACTCACGCTTTAGCATTTATAATTCTGAACAGTAACTCCTACATTTCACTGCCAATGCTCATTGACACATAGATCATGTTTTTTTCAAGAAAAGGAGTGACACATTCTTCTTCCCCTTAAGAATTATGCATTTGGGACAGAATATTGCTACACTTGAAAAAGCTCAACAATTATAAAAACAGAGCAAATCCCCGTATTAACGGCTTGAAAGTTGTCCACAAAAGTGTGACAAAAGCTGAAAGGCCAGAAGCGTCTCCCTTCATGTAATTCTTACCAGCACTATTATTTGCAGGGACTTTTCATGTGCATGGTAACTCCAGTTGTTTAAGGATTTTCTCCAGAAACAATGAAAACCAAAAGACTGGGGGTGGAGGTGGGGGGGGAAATCAAAGACTTCTGATGAAGACTAAATACGTCAGTGATAATGAAAAGTTCTGAGAATTTTTATTTTCAACACAAGTAAGATCACAAAAGCTGTTCAGAACAGGTACTACAACCTCCCCTGGATTTCTCCACTGTACTAACCATGCTATCAAATGAACCGTTGATTAATTAGGAGAGGAGACAGTGACTCAGATATAATAAAGCAGAACTGCTCTCTGCTTTTCTTTTCTGTCAGGGGCTATGAAATAATTTTCTGGACTACTGCAAAGACAAAACCATGACTATCTCTTGGTGAGTATTTTATTTAGTACATAAGGCTAAATAAAGGAACCTTATCATCCTACACAGACCAGCAAGTAACATTATGAAAAGCTGTAACATAGCAGAAGTTTGTCTCAAACTTCTACCTCGAGCCTAAAAAAAAGAAGTTTCTTCCTTCTCTCATTATGATTTCAGAGCTCCACATCCAGACAAGTCACACTACTTCATTTACCCTGAAATAGGTTTTCTGTATCTCATCCTTTGTTGGAATTTAGGTAACCTTTCACATATATGGTGTATTTTCATTAGGAAATGTTTCTCTGTAAAACAAAAACAAAAACTGTAAACTGTACATCATAAAAAAGCCATGACACCACTACGAAATGTGGGAACCATGTGTGGTCTACAGTAAAAATGCTGTCTTATGAAACTGCCAATTCAAGTATTAAATAAAGTCACTCGACATATACACATGAAAGCATGGAGTTAATAATTAAAAACAATTTAAAAATCTCCAATTTTTTGAATTCCAATATAAACATTAGTCAGTTCTCATACACAAGTGTCAAGTAAACCATCTAAAACTTAAAGCTTGTATCAGCTGGAAAACTGCTTGGCTTTTCTTACTCAAAATAATATATTATCCTCATCCTTGATACAAACTGGAGGCTTACTGAACTCTGACACTGCATTCAATGTCACTATCCTGTCAACAAAATGTTCTCTCAGTAGTTAATCAAAGAACATGTTTCCTTTCTTGGCAAAACAGAACTGCCCAGAGTTCTGACTAATCCATTCCTCACTTTTTTGGGGGGAGGGGTGTTGCATGCAGATTTTCAGGCAAGGTTATCACTTCAGAAAAAGAACAAAACTACACCTCAAACCACCAAACACACACCACACCCTTCAAAACCCACAATGGGCAGTTACAATCAATGGTAACTCTGAGCCATGGGAATTTTGGAAATTCAGCATGTTAAGGATAAATCTGCTTAAAGCTGTCTAGCTACTAACAAGGAATCTCCGCAGAACCATAAAACCTAAGAGGTACTATAGATCATTGCAATCATCACATTATGCAACACAGACACTCCCTTGAAAATGTTTAATTGACTGCAGACACTGTCAGTGCTTAGTCATATTAAGTATTTTGAAACAGTGTTTTGACTTTGGTATAACTAAAAATTCTCCGCTATCTTTAGGCTTTCAGGAGGCACCAGCAGTTTTCAAGGTAAGTAACATGGAACTTACAATCTAATTGCAAATCAGATAGGTGAGAATTGAAAGGCCCCTAGGTGGAATTTCAGGATATCAACATTAAAAAAACCCAAAACAAACAACACCCAAAAAACCACAACCAAAACAGACATACAGAAGCCAACAAATTAACTGCTAGCTGTCCATAACTCAGCAGCCCTGTGAAGTTTAGCAAAACAGTTCCCTCTTGAGATTCTAGCTTCATTTAAAAGTTAAGATTTCAAGATTTAACCACCCTAACAGAAGAGGAGAAATCAGAACACAAGCCCGTCAGAAACTGTATAAAGTCAGATATACGTCCTACAGAAACTGAAGGTTCTTAGACACCAAAGTGAACAAGCCATGGCAGAAATGCAAGACACTAATGCAAACTATGCTCCTTGGCTGACCTGGCCAAATTATTTTTCAGTGTGCTGTTTAAAATGTTACAATTACATTTAAACTCACTACCTCTGTATATTTTGCTACTAATTAAGATTTTTCAAGAATACAGCACAAATATTTGGCTAACACCAAAGCAACGTTTTACTTGTAACTATTTTAACTGTGACTTACAAACTCACTTACCTAGTGTAATATAAAAGTATCTTCACTTTAATTCAGTAACCATTTGGATTATATATACAAGTGATGCACATATTTTTACTCACATTACTCAGTCAATGGAATAAATCAACAAATTATTATTTTAAGAATTAAAATTAAAACTATTTTTGCATGTAATACTGGTCTTGTGTATAATGAATTATTCTGGTAAGTTAAAGTGTACAGTCCACAGCTGCTGTGTTTTCTGATTGTTGTTTGCTTGGGCTTTTTTCATTACTTTATCTGATGATAAAACCTCTTAAAATCGACTTAGAGGAGATGGAGTAGTATATTTTTGCTAAAATACTGAATACAAAACACCCTTCCTCTTGTACATTAAATTTCAATTATGTTGCCAGTAGTCTATACCTGATTTATCTACACTACAAAAATTAAGTTCACGTTATTTTCAATTTCACCTGCTATTTTTAAATACAGCTTTCTAGATGTTTTTTTATAATTTGCACTTCAAGTAAAATAAAAACTCTAAACACAGTTTATAGCTAATCAGTAAACAATTACACTTAATTATTTTGCAAAATACCATATCAGCTTGCTTTATCACACTCACACTTCAACTCTGCTGGCTTTTGTGAACCAGTACTACTACTTGTGTTTGTATAGCCTTGATTGCTTGAAAGTTTTATTAACTGATTGTAAACACATTAAGAACAGCTTAAAGGGGAAATTTTGTTCAAGATGAGAGAGGGGAGAAAATGAAAGGATTTCAGATGATGAGTTGAGAAAACATGTCTCTGATACTGAATTTAGAAGACAACTAACACAATGGTTCTGTAATTTGTAGAACAATTTCTCCATCATATTTCATTTCCACCCTCAGATTGTTCCTCTAATACCACTTCCTCTCTTTGGCCAAGAGCGAAAACTTCCCTTGGTTTTGGTGTGACATTTGGAGTTTTTTTACACAGCAATTAACATACTAGTTAACACACAAGAGCTGAATGATGACACTAACTAGTTGATTGAAACTTAATTCCTAGACACTTCATTTATTCTTGCAGCTATTGTTAGAAAATGGGATACTCAAGTTTCACATTCAGACAGTTTTCCATACAGAAATAGAAAACTACAAAAATGTTCATATTTATTACATTTTTCCAAAAATGGAAAGTTATTAAATAAAAAAAACAGCATGGCTTCTGCACACGTCTCAAACGGGCATGCAACTATAGAACAATATTTAGACAGACTAATCTTTATGTAGCCGCCACATGCCATGTACAACCGATCTAAAGACAGGTCAGCAAAGATTGCAAAACCTTCATTTGTTTGAACTGCGTAAAAGGTACATAAGACTGTCTCTGAGACTGCTGACGTTGGCCTAGATCTAGTCATGCTTGCCACCAAGTCAGTCTTACCTGGATGCATCCAGCTCTGATATTAAAAAAAAAAAAAACAAAAACCAAAACTAACAATTGCTCAGATCATAGAAAAAGTTCATTAACAATTACCAAGTTTGCTGCATTTTGGATATGCCTACTACCTGAACCACTCATGAAGTATTCTGATTCATAGCTAAACCCTGAAAGACAAGTCTTGCCAACATAATTTGACTGTCTAGGCTTCACAGACCGACATGTTCTACCATAATACCACAAAACCTCCTAGAAAAAACAGGAAATAATAAGAAGTGGTACCTCATTATTTAAGCACCTTTAATATCTGATTTGAAAGACAACAAAAAGCTGCAGCCATTTCAGCCGTTTAGAATGAAATATAGAAAGAATTAGGAAATTCAGAAAGAAATTCAGTCACAAATTCCTTAGGAAAAATGGTTGTATTATACTGCCATAGTAGCTGTCAAGCAGAAATCACTCTTCAGAGGGCTTTGTCTGCCTCAGGGGTACCAGGATAAAGGCTCAATATGATAAAAGATTTTATTTACACAAGTGTAAGTCACTACTGATATAGAAACTGGTTAAGAATGTTAAAACAATAGAAAAACATAAACTCAACTTGTTAAGGAGCACTTTTCATACAAAATTATTTTTAAAACAGTCAGGTATAAAAACATACATATAGGAGCTTGGTACTAGCCATACCAGCAAAACACAAAGTGGTACCCTAGAAATCTAGAAGCCTTGAGAAGGATTAGTGAGGTCTGACAAAACAAGCAATAGCGTAGAGATCTTCAGATGATGTCACACGAAACAAGACTAAGTGGATTTGTAGATTATCAGGAATTGGATTTTGTACGTTGGCAATGTGGGTGAGAACATCGTACAGGGCCTGGGTCACACATGTTCCTGGGAAACAGGAGAGGGTGCAGAAGAGAGCCAAAAATATTTAAACAGTTACGACATTCAAGCTAAAGAAATCAATCAGTTTAAGTTCTATGAAAAGAAGACCTAAAGATAATTCCATTATGGCCCATAAATATCTCCCTAGGATTGCTGGTGGGGAAAGGAGAAGAAAAACTTAACTTGAACAAACATCTGCAAACTGGAGCAAGGAAAATTCAAACCAGAGAAAAAGGAAGAAAAATGTGGACAGATGAGCAGTAACAGTAGAAACCGATAATCAAACTAGCATGCTAGTTACTATTCCAACAAATTCAGACTAGGTTGGGAGATTTGGTAGGATGAGAAGTAATGGTTCGAACTGAAGGAGGGCAGATTTAGGGTAGATAGCAGGAAGAAGTTTTTTACTGGAAGGTGGTGAGACACTGGAACAGGTTGCTCAGAGAATTATAGATGCCCATCCCTGGAAGCATTCAAGGCCAGCTTGGATGCAGCTTTGAGCAACCTGGTCTAGGTCTAGTAGGAAGGTGTCCCTGCCCATGTCAGAGAGATTGGAACTAGAGGATCTTTAAGGTCCCTCTCAACCCAAACCATTATATGATTCTCTAGAAAGCAAGCTTTAACTAACTGATTCATTAGAAAAGTAACTGGAAAATTTGTGTTCAGATGACTTGCTATTCCCCTACCACAAAAAAAACCCCAAACAAACAAAAAACAAACCAAAAACCATAAATCTAGTCTGGAAGCAAAGGAAGCAAGGCACATGATATCACGGTTGATGATATATTCTTTCAAAGACATTATTTTGAACATACTGAATTTGATAGATGGAAGGCCTCATCAGTTAAAAATTCTAGCAAGTTGGTACAGGAATATCTGTGTTAAACAAAGAAGCATTTTGCTCCCCCACTATCTAGTATAATTGTCTTCTGCTTCACTCCCTCAGCACCACCCTCGGTGACTACAACAGTATTCATTCCCATTAAAAAAAATACCACCCAATGGAAAAATTCAATACCACTTTAACACTCGGAAAGTGAAGAACCTCCCCACCTGTTAGCCCCTATACACCTTTAGATGCTATACCTGAGGGTCTGAACTAGGCTAACAAACCTAAGAGAGATTTGTCATTGAAGTTGTCAATGAAGCCCCAAACATAAGGGCACCAGTGTTAAGAAATCTGTTGTTATTAGAAAAATAAGTATGGACATATCTTCTAAAGCAGGAATATAATACCCCACCCCCACCCGCCCCCCCCTTCAACTGCAGGAAAGAGACTATAGAACCTTGGGGACAAGGTGGAAGAACTTGTTTTGAGTCACCATTGAAAAGATACCTTAACTTCAAGAACACTCCCAGGTTCATCTGTCAAACTCAGACCAACAAGGTCAATAGAGCAGTGGAATCTTACACAGCTAAAGCTTTGCACACCTCTAAATGCCATACTACTTTCTCATGGTCTCCTAGGATGAATCCCAGGGAGTGAGTGCTTCTGCTGAGCTCATTATAATATGTCCATCTGCCTAAAGCTCTCATATTACATGAGGAACAACTCTACAAACCTGGATCTCAGTCAGATCTGCCATGCCTAAAGAACGCCAAGGAAACACAGGGCTTAAACCCAGAAGAATCTTTGTGAAATCAGCGTATACAAGTGAATTACCAACTGATGGCACGCACCTCAGTCAGTTGCATTCAACAGACTGAAAAAAATGACAGATCCCTTCCAAAAGTGAAGTCATTAAACCCATATTTAAATAAGTACAGGAATCAAAAGATAAACCCACAAAATAATATACACATCACTTTTAGGACTAATCTGTTTCACAGGGTTGCATCAGGAAGTAATTCAAGCTATTTCCAGCTCCTGCTCTGATTTAGCTGTCCAAACCATATCTAAGATCAATGGAGGAAGACTTTCAGGTAAAGAACAGTATACTCTCAATTTATTTGAAAAAAGGCAGCAAGCACCTGATTATATTCTGTTTCACAACCATTCCAACAAGAACAGTTGTGCAGCCTGGTGGTAATTCTGATACTGATTACTTCTGAAAGAACAGAGAGATTAGCATTTAAATTAAAACGTCACCATTTTTATGAGCTTTGGATTATTAAATACTTTCTTTCATTAAGCTGAATTTCACTCATTACGAAAACTGTTATGTATGTACTTACCACAGGCTTTACAGGCAACAGCGCAAATCTCTTCTGCAACATACTCTCCAGCTGGAAACTGAAGGTAATCTCCTCCTGTCTTCCCGGGAGAATGGTAAAGGTACACTTGAAGCAATGGTTCTGTCTGCTTGGGGGCACTGGTATTCCCATGGATGTCACCATTCTGGTGGACAGTAGAAGTTGCTGTACCTTCCATATTTGTCATTGTAAGACAGGCCATCTTTTGTTTTGGTTCTGTTCAGAGCATTTGCCTAAAAGAAATACAAAGAGTGCTCCTATTTAATGGTCGTACCCTTCTGACAGAGGTAAAACATTAGCAGCTGAGAACAAGAGAATAGCTTCCAAAGTTTACCAAAAGCTGAGATTCTCTTTACTACACAGCCCTAGTCTGAAAAATAAAAGACACTATAACAGGGAAAACAATGATTAATTGGGAGTCCAGCTAGAAGATTTATCACCTCTGACTGGATTTCACACAGTATGTGCTCACCTGTCAAAATGAAACATGATAGTTAAACCCGAAAGCCAAAATAATCACTTTAATGACATCTGTGCAACTCATTATATTCCCAGTTTAAACATGAAGATTGCACTAAGAACTTGCAAGACAGAACAACTAGCTAGGTGGTAGGAATAGCACCTTTCAGCTGAGTTTTAGTCTTAAGAAGACACCTGGAAGAAAACATATGCTAAGTGATGTGAGACTAAGTAAGCAAACTTTATCTGCATAGACAAGTGGGAGGACTTCCAAGATTGCCTCCTTTCAGACTAATCATTTAAGTCTATTCATAAGGAACTCAGTCTAAAAATCCTCCCTGATACATATAATCAAAGAAGAGACTAATAACTCAATATATAACCACAGGTGTATTTGATAATGAAAAAAAAAGTTTTAAAAAAAGTGAGATTCACAGCATATTTCAAAGCCAGCTGAAGAACATCTTTGCTCTTCTGTGAGGCCATCATAATTTTAATCAGTATAATCCATTCTTATAAAGGAAGTGTTGACCATATTCTATAAAGCTTGCTTTTATTAAAACTGATTTCAAGTTAAGTACCACCGGGAATTCTGCATTTCATATTCTGAAAATGCAGAATAGGTCTAAAGACAACATCAGTTACAAGGATTTGATTTGTTAGAATCATAGAATGGTTTGGGCCTCACTAAGGTCTCCCCAGGGTCTTCTTTCCTCCAGGCTCAACCACCCCAGCTCTCTCAGCCTGTCCTCATAGCAGAGGTGCTCCAGTCATCTGATCATCTTTGCGGCTGCCCTCTGGACTCGCTCTAATTTGTCCAGATCTAATTTGCACTGGGGATCTCAGAGTTGGATGCAGGACTCGAAGTGGAGTCTCACAAGAACAGAGGAGGAGAATCACATCCCTTGACCTGCTGGCCATGCTTCTTTTTATACGACAGAATTGGCTTTCTGGGCTGTAAGTTCACACTGCCAGCTCATGTCCTGTTTTTCATCTACCAATATCGCCAAGACCACCTCTGCAGGGCTGCTCTCAATCCCTTCATTCCCCAGGCTGTACTCATACCAGGGACGGCTCCAACCCAGCTGCAGGACCTTGCACTTGGCCTTGCTGAACTTCACGAGGTTCACATGGGCCTACTTCTTAAGCCTGTCAAGGTCTCTTTGGATGGCATCCCTTCCCTCAAGCCCATCAGCTGCGCTACTCAGGCTGGTGTCATCCTCAGACTTGCTGAGGGTGTCCTCGACGACGACACAGAACAGTTAATAAAGATACTGAACATGAAAATGTTACTGCTTACCTTAAAAATATGTTGTTTTGCATAAGCAGATCAATTTTCAACAGCTTTTGTTTATATTGAATTATGCTGATTCATCATAAACCAGCTGTTTGTAACATGATTTTTTTACCATTTTTTGCTCCTAACTACAATTACTGAGGAAGGGATGTCTGTATGACTATAAATTTATGTGGGCTAAAGACAACTTGTACTAGAGAAATGGATCACAACACTTGAGTCAGGGAAGAAAAAAAAAAAAAACAAAAAACGTTAAGCACCTTAAAGTAGGAAACCATTAATTTCATGAGCTATGTGACAGACAAAAATATTCCATTACACATACAGAAGGATAAAACTATGCTACCATGATGTTAATTCTGGGGGTAAGGAAAAAGAAAGGACACCATCACCAAGAGAGAAGTACATTGTTTTATCTTCCAAACTAAGAAACACAAAAAAGCAGTTATATCACAGCCGTATTAACCTGAATTTCTAGGTGCAAGTGTCTCTATCACTACATTCCACGGGCCTTTATCTATGACCACATATGGAGTCCCTATGCTGCATTCACAGAGCTACCTGCCTTTAAGTGAGATTTGTGCTTTCAGCTGCAAAGGCAGCATGCAGGTAACAAGTGTTCAATTAAGGAAAAAACCCACATTTCTCTTAACTGAACAAGGAATTCACGTTTCTTAGAAGGAAAAAAAAAATCCAACATAACCATGTCACTAGAGGCATCATATTTAAATATTTCTCACTACCTCTGTCAACAGTATTTAAGACAGTGTTTGTGCTTTACCACTTGATTATACAAAACATTCACATCTTTAGTCTTCAGAGGATTACCACGGTAATTTTTCTAAAATACTCTACTATTAACTCTCTGTTGAATACAAACCTTCACCTGAACTGAAAGAACCTTTCCTCTTGGTATTACACCTATGGAGCACTGAATGGAAATACTGTTTACAGAACTAACTGAAAACCTGGCCAACTGCAAAAGTGGACCGAACAGCTATGCTTGTGCCTAGCTCTCCTTCACAAAGTTTCTATATAAAGCACTCCACAACTCAAGAAGGGAACCTTACTTAATCATACCTAAGAATGTGAAATATCAACCAAGTACAGTATGAAATGCACAGTAAATACTGTAACAGAATAGTCTACTCTGCTCTTTTTTTTGCTGCACTAGTGTCAAAGGTTCCACATGACAGTGTGAAAGATCTCTGGAGATATTGCTTGCATAGTTGTGTCACCACTGCAATGTAAATAATTTTGAAGTTTCAAGTTTGTCTTCTATGTTGAAGTGCTGATGAAAGAGACAGATGAAAGAAAGAAATATGCCTGCATCAGTTTCTTCACTGAAAAACAGAAAACCTGTTTTCTTGGCCTCTGTCCTATGCACGACAGTAAACCAGCTCTATGGACTGATCTTCATGTGTGCAGGAATTGAAACACATGGTCACAATTCACTGGTGGTGTGAAAAAGCTCATCATTAACACAATTGCTTCCACCTGTATTTCTTAGCAGACTAGTCTCCAAATGGACACACTTGGTTTTCCCTTCTTTCCTCCATCCAGAGAACACTGCATCACCACAACAGAACCATTAAACATGGCAAAAAAAAAACCAAACCCAACCCAACAACAAAAAAACCCCAAAGCCAACCAAACCACACAGTTTTAGGCCACCATTTCTGATCAGTCCCCCAGCACATCCTGGGA
>WTSP01004688.1:0-49012 GCA_025331215.1 Actenoides lindsayi | reverse complement strand
CCACCAGACACAGCCTGTCTCTTTGTAGAGTCAGCAATGCTCCCGTCTTGAGCATTGCCCTGTCTGAGGGCAGCAAACCCTAGTGCCTCAGTGCTTGAGACTATGGTAGAAAACTCCAGGTGGCTGTAGCAGAGCTAGAAAGCTCAGGAGGATGCAAGGGTGCTCCCAAGGAAAGCAATATGGTATGTTTGCATTATGCTGAAAAATGCATTTCATAGTTCCCATGTTATCTAAGCTTTCCTTGCACTCCAATAACTTAGAAAATAGAAAGCTGGCCGAACTTCCTGAGTTTACAGCTGAATCAATATCATGAGAGTTTCACCGCCTTCACATTTGCCAGCATGAGTAGCAAGTTTTAAAAAGTTTAGTCAGCTCTCCATTATGGAACATCTCTTAAAGAATTATTTCTGTGCAAGAGTCAGATCTAGCTGAACAAAACACACTCACAGCCTAGCAGGCCAGTCTGTAGTCCCCGTATTTCTGCCATAGTCTCCATATTTTTGCCATAAGAACATATTAAAATAAAAACTTTGTCTTCCTTCCATCAAGCCAATTCTAGAAGAACCACTTGTTATCTGTGACTTGATAATCTGTAATTGAGTATCAGAGGTTTCCAGTGGTTGTCTCTCATTCAATATCCACAGAAAGTGTAAGGCAGCTCATTAAAACCAGAATGAAAAGAGATTGTGCTGATAAAACCACACTGTTAGCTAAAACAAGTCTCGAACCCTGACCAGAAGTTTCTTCACTAGTAAGAGATGGATAGCACTTGATTTTCAGGGGCAATCACACCACTTGGCTCAAAAGAAGCACAAGAGAAAAGTCACACTGGTACATAAAAGGCCATTGTGAGTCACTTGATAATTGGCACAGAAGTTTTACTCACCCTGTTGTCACTGTTCTCGAGATTCAGCCACTTTGGGAGCAAATCAGCTGCTTCTATCAGGAGAAACTCCCCATCGTTGTCATCGATCCTGGCCAAGGACAAATTGGTTTCTTACCTGGTACAGTCTTGCACAGCACAATAACATATGTTTCTAAATCCAGTTCTTAAGGGCAGGTTCCACGTCTGTGTTTTTCTTAAGGCTAAAACACGCTGTTCCTCAGACCCTATCAGGAAAGGCGCTGCCCCTTCACCCCCCACCCCGGCTGGGCCACCTCGGCAGGGCCCGCGGCCTTACCTGGCCGCCAGCCCCGGGAACTCCCTGGTGATCTCCCGGATGAGGTAGACGATGAACCACTCGTCCTCCACGTTATCCCCGAACAGCGTCGTGCCGCCGATGTGCGCCGGGGTCTCGCCTGGCCAGGGGACAGAGAGGGGGGGGATGCGGCTCAGCTCCCCGCCAAGCTCCCCTCACACACCGCCGCTTCCCGCCCGCCTCGCAGCCCCGTCCCCCGGGGCTCACCCCGCGGCGGCACGTAGTGCAGGCGGAAGGGCTGCCGCTGCCAGATGTAGGTGGCCAGGAGCGGCGCGAACCGCACCACGATCGCCTCGGCGCAGCGGCGCAGCAGCTTCTCGCTTCCCGACCCCGCCGCCGCGAAGAGGCGATAGCGCACGGTATCCTCCACCGGCACGGGCCGCCCGAGCCCCTCCATGGCGCCGGGCCGAGCGGGGCCGGGCCGGGCCGAGCGGGGCCGGGCCGAGCCGAGCCGCGCAAGGCCGGGTAGGAGACGCTCCTCCTCCCCGGGGGTGGGGCGGCGGCATGGCGGCCGCGGGGCCGCGGCGGGCGGCGGCGCGGCGGCGGAGCTGAGGATGATCTCGCGATACGCGCGGAAGCCGGTGCCCCCCGGCGCTCTGGAGATGTGAGTCGCTGCCGCCACCTTCTCCCTGGTCCCCCTGTCCCCACCGCCCCCCGCCAGTCACCGCGCCGGGGCCTGCGCGCCCACCCGCCCCTCAGACCGAAAACCGGGCCCTGGTTGAGATTGGTCGGAGGCCTCCGGTTACCGCGTGTCTGTGGGAGGGGCAGGGGCCGGGGTAGGGGCCGCTAGACATAGATTGCCCGTAGCGCCGGGTCGGTCCGGGTTTAACGTGGAGCTGTGCGGATCCGGTGCCGTAAAGGCGGTGCGGGGCCTGCGCAGCCAGGCTGCCTCCGGCGCTGCTGCCGCGGTACGGGCAGCCGTGGCAGTGTGCGGGCTGCCCTGGCCCTGGCCCTGGCCCTGGCCGTGGCCCTGGCCAACGGGCGTACCCGTTGCTTGAAAACCAGCAGTGTGAGAGAACGTGATTAAATCCCTCTTCTTGTCTGTTTTTCGGACCGAAGAGTTGAGTGATGCCTCTTCGGGAGGTTTAAACAAATACAGGTTTTGGTAGCTGTCTGTTTCTTGTTCCTGCACTGATGCCTCTCTCGGTCTCCACCTACCGTGACTTTTCTTGCCGCCTTTCCTAGACACCTAAACGTCGATAAAACAAAAAAAACTAGCCAAAAGCTCTTTCTCCTTACTTCCCACTGCTTAGTTTGATGGCCACTCTTGTACTGTTTGATTCTCAGTCTCCTACAGGGACAATGACTTTGTACCTCCTTTTTAAGGAGCTGATTTTTTAATTTTTCTAGAGCCCAATTCACAACAACATTTTAAGTTTAACGGAAAACAGAATTTCTAAGCAAAGACCTTTAACTCTATGTTTAGCCTAGAGTTAGTTTTGATAGCTTAATTCTAAAGCTTTGATAAGAAGAATTAGCCTTCTAATAATAATAGTGAGCTCTGGTATGCAAACTGCATTCCTTGAAAAGCAGAAAAAATAACAAGGAAAAAAAAAAATCCTGTAAAGCTTGGGAACTCTGTAATGTTTGTTATGATAGGTGATGTCAAGTTCCACTTCTCATTTTAGACATGGACTTCCAAAACATGCCTTGCAGCAGCATCCGCTGCCAGAACCATGGGCTGAGGTGTGCCCGTCCACAGCTGTGGCTGAAAACTGCGGTGAGATCTCGAGGTACTTGTCATAACATAACACAGATCTTTGGAGACAATGGCAAAGCCAGGCGACTTTGTGTTGTGGTACCTTGACGGAGTAATACGGTTGGTTGGTAGGCTGAGGTTTAACCTCAGATCTGTATCATTTCAAAACACGTCCTTCCTATTCTGGAAATAATAAAAAGTGGGTAGCTGTGTTCTCTTCCCAGCTTGAGCATAGCCTGGGTCATCTAATTTTAAGGCAGAAACAAGAGGGGAAAAGATAGAAATAATTCCTGAGTGGTGTAGAACTGGGACTAGAAATGATCTGCAGCTTAACTGAGATCATTTCTGGAAAGTCTATGTTTTGCTTGACCTTCAGACTTTCAGACATATCAGGAGTTACAGTTGTTAGAATTACTTCTGTAACATGGCTTCTGCTTAAATGCCTCTGAAGTAAATATTTACTCTATGAAAACTGTCATTAAGACCTCTTCTGATGTATCTGTGCTTTTTTGTGCAGAAACAAAAGTTTATTTACCCAACTTTAATGGTGTATTCCTGAGATTTATTTTTTTTCTTCTTTTTTTTTCCTCAACATGTGCATCTCAGGGAGTCTGAAGTCTGGAAGGAGTCAGATTACTCCTCTGTTACTCCAGCTGCTCATGGGAACTCAGGGTCTGCTAGTCAGAGTTATGCTGACACCTCTACCGAAGACAGTTCGGTCTTCTCGTGGGGCTATGATGTGAGTAGAACATAAATCGTCCCAGCCAAGGGTGGCACAGTGAGTAGAAAGATATTGGAAATACCACTGCAAATACATATGAGCATTAAATCCTGACAGTGGTTACGGAAAGAACATCTTCTTTACTTCTTTGCCATCCTTCCTTTCTCTCAGATCAAAACATGTTAGGCTTATATTATTCAATCAATACTCTGCATTTCCATCTAAGATTTTGGAAATAAAAATCATTTAATGCTTAAGTGTATCTGTACAACATAGTAAATGCTGTTATGGTGGAATCCCAAACATGAGTGGATGACTTCCAGACGCTTGGGGTGAGTTTCTCAAACTTCTGCATATTTGTATGTTTTCCAAACTACAGTAAGCCCCTAAACCATTATTTTCATTTAGAAATATTTTATTCCACATCTACCAAAACAAAGTGTGCCATTGCCTTCTGTCAGGTGAGGCAGAACTGTTTCAGTTGCCCAAGAATCAACCCCATTTTCTAGCTACATGAGAACATCTAACAAAGATCCTGAACATCCTTCACTTTGTTTCACACCAGTCTGTGTTGGTTTTTGTTTTGTCTATGGAGATTAGATGCAACCTTTAAACAAAGAGTTATTAATTAATTTTTTATTATTTTCAATAATAACAAAAAATTCAATTAAAAACGCCTCCAAATGTTGTTCATTAGGTATTTATGGATAACTTTCCTGTCTAGGAATTTGATAAAGCCGCCACACAACAAGTTCAGCAAATGTTCAGACAAATTGATGAGCTTCTCTATGAGCAGAAAGAAAATGTGCATGTTGAGGCACTGCAGGAAGAATGCCACCAGTGGATGGCCAACTTTCCTCATCTCAGGTATTTTATTAATAGACTAATGCTAGTGCCATCACTGAGCTCTAAAAGGGTAGGAATGGAAACAGCTGCATTTAAAACAATGCTAGTAGCAGGGTGGTTTTGTGCAATTACGTGGTAGCAAGAGATAAAAAGATCACTCTGGTGTTCTGCCTGCCATTGTCATTAATAAGCTGTCTTGCGTTGGGTTCTTTGCCAGAGGATTATTGTTATTTGCAGCTGACTTGGCCTTAACACAGCAAAATTCTCTTAGAAAAGATACATGGTAGAGCTAAAAGCCAAGTGGTTAAAAATCCACCTCAGCAGTCCTTATGGCTATCTGGAAACTTAAATTTTAAGTCTTTCATATATGCATTTGAACAGTTTTGTCCATATTCAAAAGTCTTACAAATAGCAGAGCAGAAAAAAAACAAGCAAAATTTTCTTAATTTTTTTACCTGACTGAAAGCAGTTTGATGGGGACCATCTTTTCAGCAGGGCCTGTTGTGACATGACAAGGGGTGATGGTTTTACACTAAAAGAGGGCGATTTAGACTAGAGAGAAGGAAGAAATCTTTTACACTGAGGGTGGTGAGATCCTGGCCCAAGTTGCCCAGGGAGGTGGTCAAGGCCTCATCACTGGAAACATTCTAGGTGAGGTTGGCTCTGAGCAACCTGCTCTAATTGAAGCTCTCCCTGCAGGGTGGGGGTTGGACTGGATGGCCTATAAAAGTCCCTTCCGATGCAAACTAGTCTGTGATTCTGTGTACTAGGGAAAACAACTGAAACCACATTTACCTAGCAGCAAGAAAGCCACGTCTTCCCAGTAGAATTTTTAGGATTTGCTGGTGTGTGTTCTCATGCACTTCGATAAATCTTACTTTCAATGTGTTCTCATTTATTTATCCTTTTCTTTTGCCATGGCAGGGTTGTGGGGAAGCAGATAGTGATCCCCACTGATGAAGGGTATGGATGGTATGCAAGTTCCCCTTCTGGCAGTTTAGGTTCCTCAGATGTAAGTTCACCACAAGAAAAAGATTCTAATGAGTAAGTACCAGTGGTTAACCCAGACTGTGCCAAGGTGAAAAGGTAATTTTGGTGGATTGCAGCAGTAGGCTGCTTAAAATATGAAGACTGTACTCTTTTCTGTTAAGCTGAGTTATGAACAGAACACATTTGGGTTTTTTTCTCAACTAAAAGTAGTATATTCAGAATAATAAGACTATGTAGCTGCGCTTGTTGCTAATTTACTATTAACTATTTACTAATGGGTATACTGCAAGTACCTTTGCTGCTGCTGACTTCTTAAGATTATGTATGTGTTGTAGCTGGGTTTGTTGTTAATCATCTGTTAAATTTGCATAGAACTTCAAAAATACAAAGCACTGCATTAGTACTCCCTCTATTATTTAATGTTTAAGAATGTTTTTTAAATTGGCTTTTGTGTTGGTTTTTTTTTCTGAAGGTCCTTAGCAAGAATTAAGAATATTCAAACCAGAAGAGTTTACTGTACTGCGTAATTTGTTGGCCTCCCTAGTGCTTGGCCTTAACTACCCTGTTGTCTCTCCCTTCACCAAATGCTATTTGATGTGGAATAACAACTTATTTTCATTTCTGCTTTCTGAAAACTGTCACCTGTTTAGATTTAGTGTTTTTGGCAAGAAGGTACCTCTTTCTGTTACTCCCACTCACAAAAAGACCAACTGTTCCAAGTCTCCGACCTTGTGTTCTCCAGAGAGCGAAGAAGGTGAAGATGGAGTAATTGTCTCTGAAGGCATAATGGAGGAATATTTAGCATTTGACCATAGAGATGTGTAGGTATTGAATAAAAATAGCAACTAGTACTAGAGTCCTGGAATTCCTTCTGTTAAGATAGATACATATATATATATATTTGGGTTTTATGGTAGATGATAAAGCATGTGATGAGTTTATATATTATATGTAATTTTATTATTTTTTTCTAACATTGTTTTTCTAGAGAACTTTGAAAGGCCTGAGGTTGTTAGGGCACTGGGAATTCTCTCCAGTCTATTTCCTAGAACAATTTATTTGTTAAATTATTTTTCTGAATTTCTTGTATTTTTTCCTTCTAGCCATTTTTGTGCCTGGTTTAAACAGTTCACTCCATCATAACTAAGAGCCTGCTATGTATTGGCATATTTAATAAAACTCGTTTAAATGGCTTTTTTTTTTTTTTTTTACTAAGTCAAGCTCATTGTTTGTTATGCACTGGCAGTGTGCTGCTTTGGTTTTGTGCTAGCCTTTTGGGTGGAACTGTACCTTTCCAGATTTTCAGTGGTGATTTAAGAATTAGAGTGGATTTGATGCTTGCCAGGAAAGAATTACCTCTGTTTTTATCTTCAAGAAGAAAGGATTAAGGGTGGCAAGGGAAAAATTCTTTTTTTGCCCTTACTTTATTCAACCCAACAATATGAACGTATGACCTGGGGAAGGACTCTGGATGGTACTGTCAGTTGCTAACTACTTAATTCGGTTTACTAAATAAAGCCACTTAGCTGCATGGGCCATGAGATTCAGATTGGTAGGTGGCTTGCTTTCACTGGGCCAAAGAGGCACCGCTGCAGCAAACAATAGTTGTGCTCTCTATAAAATAATGGTAGAAGCACTATACTTTTCTCTAGTGGTTACCTCTAGGGGTTTTTTTAAGGATTGTAGCTTTTTGATTTTAAGTGCTAATTCAGGGAGCAGATGTGAAAGCCATAATAAATGTGCTTGTATCATTATTCTTGATTCTATGAAGTTTCTTTTGGCAGATGAACACAAATTTTTTTGAGCAGTTATCTTCCAGATTTCACACTTCTGAACACCTCTTCTGTTGTGGAAGAGTCTGCAGCAAAGGCCACTTGCTGCTGTGAATTATGGTTTTTCTCCCCTGTCACAGATTACATCTAATTGTCTAAAACTGAATTAAGCCTGTGCCCTGAACACCTTCTGGCTGTTAGAGCAGCAGGCTGAGGGTGGCATTAAACAGTCATGAGTAGTAATAGTTCTCTCAGAACGCTGTAGTGACGTTCAATATGGAGCCTAATAATGTGATGAACAAATATCACTGCAACTATTAATAGTTATTTTTAAATGGAACTTGGATCTCCTTGGTAAATTATTTACTATTCATGAAGTACCATTTATAGTCATTCTGTACAGAGAAACCAAGGTGTGCAGTAAAGAGGTGATTGTCTCTATCATCGCTCATTTAGGTCAGTGGTAGATTCTGGAAGAAATAAAAGTTCAAGTGCCCAATGTACAGAAACTTGCTCCTTTCAGTAGTAGACTGTTATTTGATATTGCTGTTTATTAAACTATCAGCCCTCAGAAAATAATACTGTGTGATAAATATAAAACATCTCCTGAAGTAATGCCTTCAAGCTATTCAGCCAGCTGTCTTGACCTATTTCAGTTTAAGACAAAACAAAACAGAAATGCAGTCTCATCTGTTGTTTTAACCCTATTGAATAAATGCAACAAAATATAGGAGACAAAAAAAAATGTGTTTATGGTACAGGTGATGCTTACCTTTTTACAGGGAGGAGGAGTTGCATGAGAGGAAAATAGGACTGTCCTCTGGTATATGGAAATTGGGGTTTCCTCCTATCTCTCCATATTCCTGCATGAAGGATTCTGTGCTCACATTTGTGTTTGATGATGTGTGGAGTGAAGTTCTAGGCTGCATGGAAGAATTAATTTGCAGACACTGGGAAGGATCAGCCTCTGGTAAGGATCACAGTTACTAAGGGATTTCAGTTACTTAGTTTTGCAAGAATACAATGAGAGAGAGATGTATTTGGGAATGATCTCTTTGGGGGAGGGAGGAGAAGTTTATTTTGCCAACAGTGTGATATTCAAAAGATTAAAATATTTAACAGAGCTAAAGGACTAAGAGGGTGCTCTTTAAAAACATTGGATTCACAGAACTGCCCACAGTTATCACGACCAACAGTCGATATTTACAGGAATTTTCTGTTGCTTTGCACAGATGATGAGAAAAACATCCTAACAGTAGAAACAATGAGAGCAGATGCTGGAAGCCCTTTGCCATTTGATCCTCTGCCAGTGTTGTTACCTCGTGTGCCACAAACTAAAACGCCCGCGGTGACATCCAGTCTGGTAAGTATTTTTAGCCAGCCGGTTTGTGTAGGGACAAATCAATAACAACGCTACCTAAGCACACAGATTTGAGTACGTCAGGGCACTGCTCCGATACGCAAGTACTTTGGGTTTTGTGGGGCTGCTGACTATCCTTAAGTTCTGTTATTCCTCAGTTGCAAGTTTTAATTCCTACTTTTCTCTTTAAAACTTAGTATTCTACATATGTATTGGACAATCATCTGGTGACTAATGCTGTAGTTCTTTCTGTGTTTCAGTTATGCTTGTGCTAAATCGTGAGATGGACTGTTGTGTGTGTGAGATCCTATTCTCACTAGCTTATCTGGAGCTAACTCATCAGGCAATAGAGGACAAATCTCAGCAGTTGTAAAACAGGGGTGTTTTTTTCTCAGACACTGAATTTGACTGTATAATCTGCTTTAGATGATCTGCTCCTTGAGTGGTGGGCACCAAAGTGTGATCTGTTTATTCCATTTTAATTCAACTCTTTCCCTCTTATTTCTTTCTCCTTTATTTCTACCCCTGCCTCTTCCTCATGTTTCCCTTACTGTGTGTGTAGTGCCCCAAAACCAGATGTGGCCGCAAAAGCAAAAAGAGGAGAAAACCACCTCAAGTATGTATGCTGGAGAGAGTAAAGCTCTGGTATTTTCTATTTGCTGTCATTACGATGGGGGGAATTTTACGTTTTTCCAGATCAGTCTGCGTTCCAGGAAAGGAGTTTGCAGTTCTGTTCTTGACATAAAATGCCAACAGACACTGAAAATGAGTTTTGTAACTCTTCTGATTATAGCCATTGCTGGAAGATCCTGTCATGCAAATGAGCTCAGTTGGAAAATATTAATTATGACATAGCATAGTGGGATACATTTTCAAAGCACTAACATTTTTAAGAAAAATGGAATGCTAAGATCCCCATCCCCTAAAATTATTAATATAACAGTATAAATGGAAGGAATTAATTTCCTCCAAATATTTACACAGACAAAAATTGTAAATATGTGTGTATGTCTCTGCCAAACAGTAATTTAATTACTTATTTTTAAAACTTTCAGGTAGGTGTCTCTCAAGAGTCAAGTAGTGTCTCTCAACGTAACCTAAATGACTTGATGGTGATAAACAGAATCCAGTTACAGCAAAGGAATCTGTCTGTAATGGAGAAAACACCGTAAGAACTATAGATTATCTCTTGTAAAGTAGAGCACTCTGACAGTGAGAGGGATTCAACCCAAAACATTGCGAGATGTCTTTCTACACCGGAGAAAGCACATCTCAATTATTTTCCTGCTTATTTGTTTATTTGTCTCTGTGAAACAGTGTACTTCTAGTACAGGCTGTCTGGTTGATTGCTGCCAGTTTACCACTTAGTGAACAGCTGCGGCATTACTGTTGTCACTAAGTGACATCCTGAAAAGAGATGAAGCTCAGAATGGGACAGAGAAACTGATTTGCTCAGTTCCTAGAGGTGGACTTGTGTTACATCTAGACTATGGGTGTGAAAACTGGTATTTACGACATGCTGGGGTTTTTTTAATTGGTTCTGAGATTAATTTTTACTTTTATACTGGAATCTTCAATCAGAAAGTTCAGGGAAAAAAAATAAAGATAGGCTTCATTTTTCTTTTCCATCCCCTCTACTTTCCTAATTTGGCTGTAAATTACTTTCTATAATTATGTAAAAAAGTGAACACACATCATCTCTGTCCACACGTAACGTTATTCATGTCATATGCAGATGAGTACTTTGGTAACAGGGTAATTACCAGTCATGTTGACCATCCCTCTTCTGGTTTTGTAATTCTTTTGTTAGGGACCTGGATGACAAACGGCCAGGCTCCAGTTCCATCCTCTCTCCCAGAGTGTGGCCAAGTCATGCTCTAGAGCTCAGCACCTCCTCCCTGTCACGTTCCCCGAGGAGGCGAAACCCACCGCCACGTACCTTGCATCCCATCAGCACCAGCCACTCTCGCACTGTGACCCCCAGATCTGTGGATGATGTCTTCAGAGGGACTCGACTGTACGTTTCAAAACCAGCTTCTCGCTGCAGGGTACCGTAGTTAAAGAATGCTGCTTAGACAAAAACCATTCAGTTGAACAGAAAGAACGTTAATTATTTGGTTAAAGAAACACAGCCCATTAAAGCCCAATCTCCCCTGAGAAAGCTGAGTTGCTGAAGTTGATGTTTACTGTGCTGCAAGCTGCGGTTCAATGAATTGCATGTGAATGTGGATAGTTCTGCACACCAACTATATACCTCAGTCTGTCCAGTACAAACAAAGTGAACACCACCATCTCTTTCTTGACAGCGACTTTCTTTTTCAATAGCCTGTTTTCAGTATGAACTTAAAAGTCTACAATTTTTGGAGGTCAAACTGCCTTTTGCTACCCTAGCTCAGACAGGGCTACAAAGGTGTTCTCAGGTTATGACTGACCAAAGGATTCTTCATGAACTCTCATGTCACATAAGAGTATCTTACTTTTGTTTGGCATAACAAAACCAAAGTTCTGACCGCGTGTAGTCATTACAGGGACTACAGGGTTTAATATATTTCTATGTTTCATGTGTTGTGAATTCAGTTTCCTTTCAGTTTTGCAGTTTACCTATAAACTTACCCAGCCTGTTATTTTTTGTCATATACTGCTTAGAGACTTGTTCCTTGTCCCTTCACAACTGATGATTCTACTTCAAATATTTTATGCTTCTGTTCCCTTTTCTCACACGATCAATCTAAATTGTCAGCATCTCCCCTTTATTACCATATCTTTTTAAATATATGTAGAACACACTAGGAAAGGCTTTTATAAAATGCTAATTATAGTTTGAAGCTTTTCTAATGTATTCTTACAGAACATCCTTCTTTTGGTCAATTCCAGAATAAGCATAGAGCTAAGGCCTCTTGATCATTTCTAGCATGTTTTAAACGTACAATAATATACAGACATAGTTCATGTGAAAATGCTGTATCTAGAAAATACCCTTTTACATTCCTCCTGTGACTAAGGATGAGGTGAATTTTAACCCCAACCAGCATTTATAAACACCCATTACCAGGATTTCTGCTGGGGTACTCAGTTTCAGACTCAACTCGACTATGTGCTTAATACTAAAAGTTAGGAAAACTGGAAGTGCATGTTAAGAGATGAAAAAGATTCCTGCCAAATTTCACCTGCTGCAGAACTCCTCTTTCAAATCCAGTTTCCAATAGTCAGCTCTAACACCAGCATCTTACAGCAAAATTCTGCAACTGTTAGCTCTTATTTTTAACGCTCTTTGTCTACATAATGCAAAACAAACTGAGACTGCTGTATGTTTATGCAATACCAAACATGAAGTGTGGGATTTTTCTGTTCATATTGCTGCTTTTCAGTCTGACTGCACACGAGCAGCTGACCTCACCCTCCCCACTGCTGCTAAACCGAAATCATCTCCTACCCCCCATTACGAGCACCGGTGTGGCCGAGCACGTGAGCACTGCAGAATCCCCGAGGCAAACGGTAACGGGCATAACAGTTCTCCTGTTGTTTAGTCTAAAACTGTCATCACAGCTGGTCTGATTACCAAACCCAGGAATTCCAATTCATGTATTAGCTTGTAAGTGACAGCAACTGAAAGAGATGCACAAAAAATGTCCTATCAGTTTTGACTAACAGCATTGCCCAGAGTTGAATGCTTTAATTCTAATTAATACCAGAATTTTTTCCTTCCCATAACTAGGTATAGAAAGATTGACTTGGAAAATTAAGCTTTAATTCCTAGGCTAATTATTTTAATACTGTTGCAATAAGAAAAAGTCATAACTGTGCTGTTCTTCAATGCAGAAGTCCCGAGGGAACTCAAGTCGAGCTTACAGTGTAACAACACATGAAGATACCCAGCAGCAGCTACAGGAGAGGCTTTTCTTACCTGATCATTCCTCCAGGCCTAACATGACCAGCATGTTCTCGGTAAACTATGGCAAATTATACCAAATCACCTTCAGTCACTGAATAGGGCACTTTGACAGTCATCATATAGGTTAAACATTACTGAAGAACTGAATATCACAGGTGAGCAGTGTCAGGGAGTTCAAGTTAATTCACGGGACAAGTCATTTGTTCAGGGATAATAGTCTCACATAGAATCAAAATCACAAAACGTTAGCGGTTGGAAGGGACCTTGAAAGATCATCTAGTCCAATCCCAAGTCTCGCTGTACTCCCTGCAGCCAGCTCCTAACTACACCTATAAGCAGCTTGTGGTACTGTGCTTTTCCTGAAGAACCCAAGTTTGAGATGTTTGCTAAGCGTTACTTGAGGTAATTCAATCTAGCATCTTCTGCCAAGGCTTAGCAACAACTGTGGGGTAGGAAAGGATGCTTTAAAGTATTGCATAGACATTGAGAGGTCTTTCCTACAGCTATATTCAAAAACACGAGGGCAGGATAGTCTTCATCGCTGTCTTGCATGAGTTTGGTGTATTAATGTCCAGTCTGTTTTAGTATCAAATGCTTTTTATTTAATTTGTTGAAACACATACTCTACTGCTGTCTTGTCATAACAAAGTATTTTTATCTAAGCTTTAAAAGGTATAATTTGAACTGCTCAGCAGTTTGTAGCTGTATTATGGTTGTGGGTTTTTTTCATGTAAACATAAATAACTCAAACTGTCTTTTCAGCCAGATGCCCAGCACCGGCGTTCCTGCACTGTTATTGATTATAGTAATCAGTCTTTGACGAGGAAGGGGTCCACGGGTTCAGGTATGCCTGTCAGTCAGAGAATTTAACGAGCTCAAGCAAGAGGTAGGCTTTTGGGACAGGGATGCATTTCTTACATAGGCAATTGGAGGAGATTTTTCATAGTTTTACTTACATGGCCATTGTACAAGTTTTTTACTTGCGTATAGAGTACACTTGGGCATGGCATTTTATTACCTCTTAAATATTTTAAATAATTTCAGGAAGCTGAATCCAATCAGCCCCAATGCCTCTCAGTCCAAAGTTAAGAGCAGGAAGTGCCAATTTAAACAGAAACTAGCAACAACTACTTTTCTGTCCAAGGGTTTTTCTTCTGCTCAGCTATGCAGCTGAAAGAAATCGCATTATGTCCAAAAGAAACTTACTTGTGCTGTATTTGGAAGGGGTTCTACTAGATCAGCACTAGATCTGAAAATTGCATTAGATGAACTGGTAGTATATTTTAAAGCTGGTAACTGTACCAGTACAATTCACATGCATACTGTGAAAGCAGAGTTGCTTGTACTGTTTAATTTATAACAACTGGATGAACTTTACAGAATTACTTGACATAACCTAAAATGAACTCACCTGAAATGACCTGTCTTTAATTGATTGAAGTATCAAGGCAGCAGGAAGACATTTTTTCTTATGAATATGTGTAATTCTTCCCTCTAGTTTCCCTCCTTCCCTACAAGAGATTCCTTATGCAGCTGTCAGAATTTCCCACATAAAAATATACTAACAAGATAGGATTGAAGCTGCAAAGGTTAAGGTAGCAGACACGTGGGTGATTATTAGAGGACAGGAGGTAAGAGCTAAATGGCCGACTACCACTACTCTCAAGTGGTACAAGGGGTGACTTGAATATAACAAAGGCACTAAACTGAAGTAACTTTGTTTTTAAACAAGAAAGGATTGGTTCCTACTAAAATTAAAATAACTATCTGCTTCCCTCCCCCCCAAATCCTTCATCAGTATCTTCAAATGCAAGATGAGTTTTACAACTGCTAAATTAACAACAACAAAAAAATTTTGAGATTAGCAGCAGAACTTTGTAGACTTGGAATACTTCATGAAAGACCAAGTAATACAGTAGTTCCCTGCAGTGAATCAACTATGAAAGCAGAAACTTTGCCCCTTTTGGATGGCTAGTTACTTGTCTTAAAAGTTGCTTAAGTTAGACACAAAGCAATTGATAGCGATGTATTAGAACAGGAAGCCAAAACCAAAAGCATTTTAGTTTTAAGCTAAAGATGTATTGGGTACTTAGTTTTAATACCTTCCAGAAGTCTTAAAGTTGTATGTATTCTCTGTTTAGGTCCTCGGCTGCATGGTTCTGTGAAAGGCCACGGTCGGAGTGGATCGGTCACAAAAAGCAAACAGGGATTCTGAAATGCCATGAAGAAGCTTCCATCTGTCCATCTCCAGGGAGCCACGGGCCACTTCTCATTCTCAGCTATGTCAGCATTGTTTACATGGGGTTTTCAGACAACCTTCCTTAAGAATAGTTGTTTTTATGTAAATCCAAGAAGCAGCTGCCAAAGATTAGAAGTATACTTAAACATTCCATATTCTACCAGTAAAAGAAGTTATATTCCAGTGTGAGGGTGAATATACTCCAGTGGACAGGAAAGCCTAACTCTAGAAAATCTTGCAAATGCTCTCAGTCAGCAGTTCTCCCATTACTGGCTTTGTGACTGGTTCATGTTGTTGCAGGCAGGTACTGCAGAACCTACTGATTTTTCCATTAGCTCCACAAAGGATTAATCAGGTCTCCCACAGTAGTAGTAATTTAAAATTTTTTAAGCTGTATTTATATGTTTAAAGCAGTATTATACTATCAAAAGCAAGCACTGCACGGTACTGCTTCTACAACTGGGATAAGTGATGAATCCTGTGGGAACTGCAACAGCTATTAACAGAGCTGTGTAAAAGCAAGGCAGCAAACCAGATGAACACAAGTAGTTCCAGACAGTATTCAAAGAAAGTACATTGTCTTCCTGGCGAGATATTTTATGGTGATTTCACAGAAAAGGTCACTCTCCCATTCTAAAAATAACCTGTGATTAGACAGGATTTCTGCCCTCGGTCATTAAGTTCCACAGCCCACAGATGCAATGTGGCTTTCAGTAGATCTGTTCTGCGCTGTGTGGCCGGCCTGCTGGAGGAATTAGCTGTCATTGCCCTTGTGGCTCCAGATAAGACAAAAACATGAAATACAAGCTTCCCAAAATAAGTGAGTAGTTGAAGGTCTTGCTCCCAAGCAGTAAGCGCCAGACTACAAGTGCAGAGACAAGGTGAGGATAACCACTTACTGCATTTTTAACAAAGTTAGGACACTGCACAGAAACAGCTCTTCCTTTGTAACCCAATTACAGAGTGCTTTTTTCTAAATTTCATTTCAAACTACAATTCAGCATGGAAAAAACTTGTCAGTATTCCTTATCAAGTGGCTCTTACTTCCCCTCTCTAAATTATGTAATCTATCAAATGTTATCAGTACCTATAGAACAGCTAATAATTTTTCAGCAGTATTGATGTTCTTGAGTTGATCCAAGCGTGCTCTGATCAAGAAGGTAAAAAAAGCAAAGAATTGTGCAAATGTCACTGGGTTAACTTTCTAGAGGGAGAAAAATGACTGGGCTACATCTAAATATCGATTGATGCTGAAGAGAGGCCTCTATTCTCTAAACTCTTTCAAAATATACTTGCTCTTAACACCTAACACTATTTGAACGTTACACAGTGTGTGATTTAGTTATCTCAAGCTAACTGGAGAGAGAAGTAGCCCATTTACATCAGTGCCATTCCTCAGGGACCAAGTTAGTTTTCTGTAGCCCTAGTGCGTAAGAGTCACAAAGATGCACAAAATAGAATAGACTTCTAGGAACATAATGTGGTATTTTATAGCCTAGATGAGTCAGTGTGTTAAAAAAGTGAAAGCAGTCTCATTGTAAGGTAATTTTTGGTTTCTGTACAAATGGTTGTCCCCAGGGACTTCTCCCAGGCTGTTAGATACCTATTTTGTAAAGTAAAAGTACTCTTGAAGTCCTGTGTTATCACGCGCTCTCGCAGATTTGGGCTCATTTCTGCAAGCAGCTGCATAAAGGGGACCAGTTACCATCTACCTCTGGCTTCCCCCCAGGAAGCTCTAGTAGGCAGTTCCTGAATGCTGTCACTGAAGCAAAGAGGAAAACCAATCCCCAAAATAAAGCCTGCCTTATTCCTTTGAGCTGTAGGAAGTTGGAAACTAGTTACACTTCAAATTCATACCCCTGCACACTATGTCAAGTGGCTTAAGAACAGCTGAAGCAAAAGCCTTCAAAGTATTCACAAATCTTACAGAAGTAATTCACTCCTAAAAGAGCTGAAGTGTTGACAAGCACAGTTAAGTATCAAATTGCTACCATCCCACAGCAGACCTGTAGTGGCTATACTATGTAATTAACAGGCAATACCTTGTCTTTGTCACAAGACATCGTGAACCCTAGAAATACATAGAGCCGACTCTGTTCTGTGAATTTTTAAGTTTATTACCTCACCTTGGTGAGCTAGAGAATTTCTGCATAGTCACATACATGCTGCAGTCTCATACTCTTCCTGAGACATCTGCCACAGGCAATGAAAGACCAAACGCTAGGTGGCTCGCTCATCCAACACAGCATCACCAGTGCTGCCACCAGTTACTACAGCCCTGTTTTCAGCTGCTGTAGAAATACGTAGTATTCACTTGATTTAAATCCGTCAGAAGAGTCACCAGGATCAGTTTGGTTTAAAAGAGCTACTTAGAAAATACAGAGAAGGCCAGGGAAGCAACAGAGCACAGAATTCTGAAAAAAAACTTTATTAAATCCACGTTTTTCCAAAATACCTTTATAAAACCACTGAAATACCTGAACAGTGCCTACTGAGCTGAAGTGCAAAGACCTTTAAAAATGGCAGAAGGTTTGTTACAGCAGAGATGCTCGAGTAGCAAAACGTTAAGATTTTGAACTCAGAAACCATAGGAATCGGCACTACAGGCTCTGGAAGGTGTGGCATTGCAGCGTCACCAGCTCTACCAACACCATTTGCTGTTGGGAAGGAAGGTGCTTTGTAATAAACTCATGGCCACCCCAGACACCACTCTGCTTCCTTACTGCAATAGAACTTTTGCCCACAAGTCTGCTGGATTTAAACTGAAGAGTATGAGTACCTGAAGGATTTTAACCAGCAGCCCCAGAACACTTGGTATTTCTTGTTCACGATGCTTTCTGTATCATATCTTGCAGTCACAGCAAGCTGATACACACAACAAAACATGTTCCCATATAAAATGACACCTGATATTTCAGTTTCCACAGTTCCTTATTTATTCCTTTTTTTGGCTGCTGTCTTCTTTCCACTGTTTTTAGCCTTCTTCCCATATTTTGCTTCCATTTGGGCCAAAAAGCCATCCATCTGCTTCTGTCGATCTTTATTTCTGCTCTGGAGGAGGGAAAAGAAAGGAAAAAACAAACTATTCGAACAAGAGTTTTTACTACATCCCAATACAGATTATTCTGCTGAAGTTAGACAGCTACATAAAATGTGGGAACATACTAAACAGGGAATACAAGCTACAGGAAGTATAATACTGCCAAGTAAAAGCCTACTTGGTATAGTCCTAGGATCTATACCTCATTTCTTCAAGTAGCCAGAGAGAAGAAAAGAGTGACTATACAAATTCATGACATAAAGCTATGAAATGCAAAACAATTTCTAGTTTACACCCAAAACTCTATTACATTTTGAGGAATGATTAAGCATTAATATTCTAGGAAGCCCATGGGATGATAAGAAAGAAGAAACAAAGAACACTCTGAAAACAGAATATAAACAGTGTATTTCTTTCCGTGATCCCCAAGACAGAAAAGCAAAACAATTAAGACCTGTCAATTTGTACACCCTCATAGAATCCCTGAGAAAAAAGAATCATTAACACTAACTACCTGAAAGTAGAAGTGAAATGTTTTGATTGTGTATGCAATAAGGCTATTAGAATAACTTTGTTAATTTTTAAAAAGACACAAGTAATAAAATCCCTGCCATACTCTGACTATTGAAGTACAGAGAGAGTTAACATTAAGGTCAGGTTTAACCTCAGGAATTCATAATGAGTTGCAAGGACCCAAAACACAAGGGTGCTCAGGGAAAATACAATTATAAGCCAGGAACATAATTGTCTTCAACAGATAACAAAAAGCCTTACTTGAATCAGTGCTTTCAGATCATCTTCTCCATCAAGGCCCAGTTCCTCTTTAGTCTTTTCAGCTTCTCTAGATTCTCTTTCAGCCTAAAACAGCAAACTAGTTTTTGCATGTTATTTGACAAAGTCTTACTGTAGTTATCAACACACTAGTCCAAGAAAGCCCTTTCTGGTTCCACAACTTAGCTGAGCAGGACACTTTTTTGCTGTTTCACAAGATGAATGTGATGTCTAACCCTCATCCCTACTCCCTACCACCACACTTTTTTTTGTCTTAAGTAGCTACTACATTTTCTTTACCTTAGAGAAAGGTTACTATGATGTGCATATAACATATTCTACACACTGTCCAAAAAACCCCAGGTTGGGGAAGAAGTCTGTTTAGTCCAGAATGTTGTTTCACACTTGCTAAAAGGCACACGTAGTATTTTTCCACCAGATACTCTTCTTAACTCAAGCAACTTACAGCTTTGTAAAGAAAAGCAGGGATGTGCTAAACTGCAATAAGACATTGTGTATGTATAATAACAAAATAAAAGAAAGAAGTAATAGGCAACAGCCTATTATAATTCAAAAACCTTTTGCAACAATTTGGGGGGGTGAGGGTGAACAACACAGGTGACCAAATGTGGAAGTCAAAGATGCTGGGCAAGATCTGTAACCCAGCAAACCTGTGGCAAATGTTTGTTGCGAGAACATTTATTTCTACCAAGGGAGTTCAAAAGCTTATTATAGACAATGCTTTGATGCCCGATTGATATAACCTACCCGTCTCTTTCTTGCACTAATTTTCTGCTTGGACTCTTGCACAAAAGCTTTGTATGATGGGACTTCACCAGAGGCAATGGCTGCTTCTATGATCTTCCGTATTCTTGGTTCATCCGCGTATTCCACGCACAAGACAGACTCCATTATTCTGTCCATGTCGCCCTCAAACTCCAGGTATGCTGCTTTAATGTCAACTAACTCTTCTTCTGAATTTTTGTAGCTCTTCTCAAAGTCTTTGATATCTTTGAATGTGACCTGAATGAAAGTGGGGACACTCCTTAAGTGTCATGGTTTAGGGTCAGTTAGAGGAACTGAACTGAAAAGTAAAATTACTGAACAGAATTAGTTCTGTTCTCACTCAAACCAGGACATTCAGTTACAGGATTTAATCACTAGAAGGATTTAAGAAATAGCACCAAAAAAAAAACCAAACCCTAAATGAAACAAACAAACAAAAAACAAACAAAAAAAACACCACCCAAAAAACCCCAACCAAAACCAACCAACAACGAAAAAAGCCCAGTGGTTTCTTACAAAGTTCTTAAGGGAGACACGGCTACAGCTCTGACGGGCCGGGCTTCCCATCCCCGGAGGGTTTCCAGTCCCTCCGAGGCGAGCCCCGCAGGGCCCCAGAGCCCGGCGCTCACCTTCTTGAAGAGCTGCCGCCAATACTCCTGCCAGTCCGTCTCACCCCTCAGCGCCTCGCCTTCCTCGTCCACCGTCCCCTGCTCATCGTACACGGCGCGCTGCTCCGCATCGCTCAGCACGGCGTACGCCTTGCTCAGCACCTGGGGGGACACGGCGAGCCAGGGGTCAGGCCGCCAGGCGACCCATGGGGCAGCGGCCGGCACCGCCCCCCGGCCCCAACCCTCCTTCCCGCGCTTCACCTGAAACCGCCGCGTCGCCTCCTCCTTGTGCTGGGGCTCGGCGCGGTCGGGGTGGATGCGGACGGAGGCGCGGCGGTAGGCGCGGCGGATCTCGGCGGACGAGGCCTGCCGGCCAACGCCTATCACGCTGTAGAGGTCGGGGGAGCCGAAAGCGTCCTCGCACTCCTCGAGCAGCCCCATCCCGCCGCTGCCGCAGCCAGCCCGCCGAGGGCCCGCCCGCCGACCCAGAAGCGCCGACCGCCTTCCGCCGCGCCCGCCTATCGCGAGAGTTGGGCGGGCGGCCCGCTTGGGAGGAGGCGGCGGGAGCGCGGTAACCGAGGTGGGGACCTTGTTGCCATTAACCGGGATCATCCCGTCGGGCCGCTCGCCCCGGGGGAAGGTTTCCCGCAGAATTCATCGGAAGGGCAGCAGATACCCGGGGCGGGCCTGCACCCGGCCTGCTTTCCCCCGTCCCTCCCACGGGCACGGCCAGCGAGAGCCCGGGGCTGAGGTTCCCAGAAGCACCGGACGGGGGGAGGTTGGAAAGGACCCCTGGAGATCATCTCGCCCCGCTCCAGCAGGGTGCCCAGAAGGGTTTGGAATCTCTTCTGACGAGACTCCCCAACCTCTCTGGGCAGCCTGGGCCAGGCTCCAGCACCATCACAGGAAAGCAGTTTTTCCTCCTGCTTAGGTGTAACTTCCCGAGTTCCAGTTTGTGCCCATTGCCCCTTGTCCTGTCACTGGGCACCCCTGAGAAGGGACCAGCTGCATCCTCTTGACCCCCACCCTTCACATATTGATCAGATCCCCTCTCGGGCTTCTCTTGGCTAAACGGCCCCAGGTCTGCCAGCCTTTACTCAGCACAGAGATGCTCCAGTCCCCTCAGCATCTTTGTAGCCTCCACTGGATAATTGTTCCTTGTCTCTCTTGAGCTGGAGAGCCAAGAACTGGATACAATATTCCAGAGGTGGCCTCACCAGGGCAGAGTAGAGGGGGAGGAGAACCTCCCTTGACCTGCTGGACACACTCTTCTTAATGCACCCAATTGCTCCCTCACAGGGGTATGCTGGGGATCTAACAATGAACCAAAGCATCCTGCCTGTGAACTCAGCATGTGTTCTCCTGAGAAGGAAGCCAGAAACACTCACAGTAAAATAAAAAAGAAAAGCAGTGAAGGACTCCTACTTGGCTTTCCATTCACAGTAGGAAACAAGCAGTTTTGCTGACTTTTGTAGGTCATTCAGGATGGATGAAGTCCACTGACAACTGAAAAAGCTTCCCTTCCTTCTAAAAACAGATGCTCCAAAATACCTGTGAGACTTTCATTAAGACACACAGATCCCACAAAATAACAAGCAGCTCTTCAAAATACCTCTATTTATTACATCAAAACCCACAGTTCTAACAGTTCACACATTTTCTTTTCCTTCCAGGCTGTCCTAAATGTGACAACCAGATGGCAAAAATGCTTGCACGTATCCAAACAAAACTACTAAAGGTATGTTTATACAAAACTCATATGGTCTTTAATTAAATGCCGTGTAAGTGGCATACACACAGATTGATACATACAAAAAGACAGATGCATGAAGTAAAAGTTCGTATTTTACATTTCTTTTCTTGAAATGTACAACATTTCTCTTCACTACAGATATCATGGAGGGAATAAAACACAGCAGCATTAACTCAGACGTCAGCTCTTATTTACAGGATTTAAAGATTGTAGAATATTCTTACTTTCGTAAAAAATATCTTATAAAAGCTGTTATCTACCGTTATTGGAGAGCTCTGCTGATGTCAGTGAGTATCATTATTCACAGCTTGATTAATTGGTTATTGTGGTACGGTTCAGGCTACACCTGCAGCAATTACTTTGGCCAGTTCCAAGAGACACCGAACCCTCTCTTACCCGATCACCTTTTCTATTTCTCCAGTGGGCCCTTTATGGGCTTCCCAAATTTCAGCGCTAATGCTGACTTCAGCATTAACACAGCAGGATAATGACAACCAAAGGGCATTAAATATGAAATACTTCACCATTTTATTCTTCCGATTTTTTCAACTTCAACTTTGCCTTGTTTTCTTTCAAGGAAGCTTTGGCCGTTTCAGCTTTCTTTACAGCTTCGGCAGCTTTGGGTTTTGCGCTCGGCCTTCTGAAACGTATCAGGTCCTCCCGTCCGAGTTCAACCATTTTGGCTTCCCACGACTGCATTTCATTCTCATACCGAACCTTATCGTCTTCAGCAAGCTGCAGGTATGGCTGGAAGAAAATGACATATCAATAGTTACAGAAGAGCCTTTGTCAGGATAACTGCCAATGCCACCATGTCTGAGAATGCAAGACCTGCAATACCGAGTGTTTGCTTTTGCCTCCAGAAAATTCAAAAAACATCAAACTTGCACAAAATATGAAACCTTAGCATTAAATTATAGTTATGTCAACAGATGGTCACTCCTGAAGTAATGTTTATTCAGTGCTGCTACTGACATCTAAGGCTCTGAGTACTAGCTGGAGAGAGATATGGCCTATGTAAGGAGCAGCTATTTCTGCACAACTATTTAAATTTCTTTTTCTACAGAAAGAACATGAACCTAGTGCGTGTTCTGAGTACCCACTCAAAGCAATCTGAAAGAAAGGCATCCAGGTGGAAGGACAATAAATCATAGAATAGTTGAAAAAATGGACGTTTAAGTTACATTTCTGTATAGCAGCCCTCTGATTTACATATACCCATCTGCAGGTTCTTATTTCAGTAAAGCTGGTAGAAAATAATCCCCAAGACAACCAAAGTTATCAGATTACTGTGTGCCATCACCTGTAGATTTCTGTTGCTTTTATTTGTCAACAGGCTTTCCACAAGCAGCCAATTACTATGCTGGCATTTAAAAATGTTGTGTATTATTAGAAAAAAACCCCATCCTGTTGGCAATTATTTCACTGTCCTCCCTAGATGGTGCTCAACATCCAGGCATACAGAACTTCCACACTTCCACCCTATCACACTGACTTGCATTTCATCAACACTACCAAAGAAATGGTCACTGCTGGATATAAAGAGGGATGATGATATTTTTCAAGATGCATAAATAAGACCTCACTGGTTTCCCCAGTATTGTACTTTCAGTAACCGAGTTCAAGATTTCGTATGAATTTATGAATTTTGACTCAAGTTTTATCATTTCCCAGTTAGATCAAAGCCTTGTCAAAATCCACAGACATACCTGCCTTTGAGAATTGGACATTTTTTGCCACGCAGCAAGTAAGTGTTTCAGCTTTGCCTACAGGATATAGAATACACGACACATTAGGGTTAGTTTAACAGCAAGCTGACCATGGAGAGTTGCAGGTGAATGCCACGCTAGTGAAAGACAAATATAAACCCATGTGAAAAAAACCACAATCATTTGAAAAAAGAATGTACTTCTGCACCAAGACAAAGAGAAGTACAATTCTCTCCTTACAGAAGAGACAGGTGAAGACTGTAACACTGAAGTCCAAAAAATAGCACAAATATTTTCATTCTGTATACCCACATGGCAATTCATACAGGACATGTGACCAGTGGTACAACCAGATCACCACAGCCCGAGAAAGAATTACCTAAGCAAAGTAAAATCCAGCTACTGAACTACTGAACCGTTTGTCTTCGAAAATGACAGAATCTAACCCCGACTTTCTGAATGCAATAGATCTATTTTAAAGAATAATCTTTCTTGGCTTACCACGGCCGAAATTCCCTCACTTTCTCGAAAGTTTTCTGACAGAAAAATGTTAAAGCCGCTACGAGGTCTTTTAGGTTTTCCAAGCACAGTCAATTCCTTGAAAAATAACAAGAAAAGTTATGCAATCAGGCATGCATTTTTCCAACACAAAACTTACCCTTTGTCTTTATATTTTACATAAAAATCAGACTAACATTCTTTTTTTGGTGTTTTCTTCTGTAAACTGGGCTGTATTTCAAGATGCTCTCAACTCTTGTCATAACTAGTACCAAGCTAAATTAAGAAAAGCTAACAACGGGAATTTTCACATACATAAAAAAGCACCTTGTAAACTGATTCTTACTTCAGCTAAGTCTTCTAGAAATCAAAGACTGTTGCTAAATTCCATTCATTAAGAAAGTCACGATGACAGGTTTTCTATGCTCTTGGCAAGGCTTCGGTTTCTGGTGTGAAATAGTGTGTGCTTGCAGAGGGGAGGGCAGCTACCCAGTTTTGTGGGAGATGAGAAGGTGGAAGAGAAGCAGCAGATATCCAGGCAAAGAGAACTAAGTTTCTGCTGTCAGAACGCTTTGCCTACAGGGATGATGGTGAGAGAGGGGAAGTACAGAGAGTTATGGATGCAATTATGCTTGCTGTTTTCTTCAGCCCTAAGACGGTCCCACCAAAGCCTGGGTGCTGCAAATTAACATCTGCTTAGGGATTAGGTTTGCCAGTTAAATTCCCTGGGGTGCCATACTCTAAACACAATCAGCAGAATCCTTTGGATTAAAAACTGCCTTTAAGTAGGGGTTATTTAAACCAAATTAATTTCACTTTTGCCAATTAGGGCAACATCACACCAGCAGTTTAATTCACAGAGATGAACAAATAAGAAGTAACCCCCTCGTGTGGTTTTGCCACTGGACAAATCATAGATGGTTCTGTCTCTCAGGATTTCTATATAAACCAGCTAAAAGGGAATAGGGAAGATGATCTGTATGAACAAGTCAATAATAACACCGACAGACACCCCTCCATGCAGCCCTAATTCAACATGTCAGCAGCTACACAGGGAGCAAAGTGGCAGAATCTGAAGAAAAGAAGGAAAAAAGGCTATTTCAAGCAGCTACTGCCTTGTAGGGGTCACTGAAGTAACTGATACAAGGCCTCTGTGAAAAGCTATTTCTGGATGCCTTCCCAACAAACTTTCTTAGGTGTCCTTGGTTCCAATGTCTTGTATTGCCTATCATTCCTCAGGCAGCTTCAGGAACAGGAATAAAAACTACCTGTGAGCACAGAGGTAGGTGCTAGTTCTGCTCTTCAAGCACATTAAAGTAACTGCTAATACCAGCAATTATTGTAATCCATGGGTTTTGTGGGGTTTGTCTTGTTTTGGGTTTGTTTGGGGCTTTGGTTTGGTTTTTATTCATTCTGAGAGACACTTTTTTATTTCTAAACCTGTGTCAGCTCTGCTCTGTACTAAACAAACAGACTTCAGGTTCCTTGAACTTCAAACTACTTACTCTTTTCACCCTGAATGATCTTCTTTTTGCCAGTCGTCTTCTCCTTTCTTCTTTCAGAGCAGCAGCCTGGGCTGGAGTGAGCTGTGCTTTATATGCAGCCAACTGCTCTTTATATCTTTGCCAGTCTGTCTTTCTAGCTTCTTCATAAACCTACAATACAAACCATCACCAACCTTACAGAGATGCTTTTAGTTAGAAGTATTTAAGTTACACAAACTAACACTTCTAACCTAGTAATTAAAAAAAAAATATACAGACTACCCATGAGCATAAGATTTTAAAAGCAAACTAGCAATTTCAGATCTGTTTAATTAGCAGAATAGATTCACGGGAACTCAAGATTCAAAACTCGGTCTCTTCCCATGAATTATCTCTGTTAATCTGATAACACTGGATGAATTTGAAAGCAGTAACAATCTTCCATACAAGGAGGAAAAGCTGGAGCTTGGTTGAAACAATGACTTCCAAAGCATGTGTAACTCCTGCAGCACACAAGCGCTCCAGTCACTCAGCACATTCCTGGCCAACACCTGGTACAGAACCACCATAAAATCATGGTACCAGGGCACCAGGAAGAGCTGAGCCAGGCTACCAAGCATCCAGAAGACCTGAAAAGTCACCATCCTGCTCTCTGTTTCAGACACAGGAATGAAAAGGTGTATTTTATACTACAGCACGCAGAGACGTAAGTCCAGAAGGTACCCAAGAGCACATCAATTCTATTGAACAATGACATTACTTTATCTAGGAAACTGCAATTAGTTCCTAACTGGATCTAATTGCTAACTGCAATCAAGGGAAGAACAATCGATACTGGGCTATAAATGGCACATATCCAGCAATGATTAGCAATTCATGCAGTTGTTTTACAGGATCCCTTGAAACTCAGAGAAACTTCACTAGCTATGACAAAAAAGTAAGTTAACTAGCTGAAACTTGAAGTTACCTGTAAATTGGGTCTCTGGTTACTACCTAATAGCAGAAAAATTAAGTTGGTCCTTTTATCAAAGTTAACTGAGGTTTCACCTAACTTACAGGTACGAAAGCAGAATTTTACAATACTTATGTTACTAACACACATAATGCACATTCACACACGATTACCCTCAAACAGAAGTAAGATATTGGTCCCTGGCCCCACTGCCACACAAAGCAAGATCAGTCTCATTTCTTTCTGTGGCAACAGATTAAAATCACCAAAAGCAAGGTCATGTGTAGAAGTATCCATGTATCTTCCCCCGAGTACCTCACAGCTCCCAGTTGTCTTCAGAACTGTTTTTATGTCTGAACCTTTGTACAAATGCGCTTTTATGTTGTTGTTAAGAAACAAAACAAAGAACACACAAACACAAAAAATAAATTCAAAAAAACCCCACTACCATACAAATAAAACCACAGAGGACACTAACCAAGTTAAATAACCACTACAGTTCTACAGAGTTGCAAGTACACAGGGCAAAGATAGAAACTCACCTGCTTCTGTGATGCCGGTAACTCCTTCCAAGCAACTGCT
The DNA here is from genome assembly GCA_025331215.1 of Actenoides lindsayi. Classification (NCBI taxonomy): domain Eukaryota; kingdom Metazoa; phylum Chordata; class Aves; order Coraciiformes; family Alcedinidae; genus Actenoides; species Actenoides lindsayi. Next base: position 22,111 of record WTSP01004688.1, on the reverse strand, counting down.
ATTTTTTTAACCAGCTCCAGGTTCGTAACTTCTGTACGTTAAAATTAGAAAGCAAGAAAATAAAGTTCAATATTGTATCTTTATCAAGCTTCTTCAATTTTTCCCAAGGAAAACTGTCACTAGGATCTTTACCCTGTACAAATCTATTCTCTTCTGTTCATAAAACTAACTTACTACAGCACTTGAAGGGAACTGTAATATTCGGGGGAGAAGAAACACCATTTCAAGACAATGGACATTTCTTAGACCTATTTGGTAATAGACAAAAGACCTATTACCACTCCACAACAGTTTATTTTTTCTCCCTTTCAGCTGGATCCTTTTCTACACAACGCACGATGGCCTGAACTTGGAGGAGGGCCAGGCAAGAAACCAAAAGTACAATTTTAATTTCTCATTATTTTGGCAAAGAAGACTCTTCAAAGCAAGTATAACATGACCTTATCCACCTGATATAGCCTAGAGGTTTGGTCTTTATTAAGTCCTTTATTTACAACATTATTCAACAGAAGTAAGGTTAAAGAAAAAAAAATTTCCTTCTCCTACAAAAATGATAATAAAAAAATAAATAAAAACTAAGTAAAGAAATAGAGATGGTGCCTTGAACCTGCTTTGGTTTTCAGCTGATTGACTTTCACTGTGGCACTCGCCCTGTGGTCATCTGATGAGGTTTCCAGCCACATCTGAACTTCTGAAGGCGGGGACCCCAAATAAAAACCCTGAGGGCACTGGAAAGAGCATGTAACATTTCTTTTCTTGAAAAACCCTTTCCAGGCTCTCCCTCTGCTTCATATGAAAGGAAAAAATAGATCTTCCTCTCTTCCACCTCAAATGTAAAGTTCAGCATCTCAACAGTGGAAAAACAGAACTGAGGTCTTACCAGTAACCTGATTTCCAGAATTCTGGAAAAGCAAGACGGAGGGGGAGCTTTTAGTCCAAGTATACCAAGCTTAAAACCTTTGAAAATATGATGCTTTGCCAACGATAAAAGAAAACAAATACATTATCAGCTTATGTTTTAACACTACTTCTATTAGAACACGAAAGACCAAAAATTCTCAATTTGATGAGAGCTCCAGTATACTTATTTGCAGATTATTTGAATTTTGGAAACGTGGAAAACACCGGCGTGGCCTGTAACCACAATGCACTCTGCATGTTCACTGTGCCTCAGCCTTTCAGACTGCTCAGCTTTCGAACTATCGAGCAAAACAGAACATCAAATGGCTTCCACTACAATTTACCTCATGACTTCCCCAATACGTCCATAGTACTTCAAACATTTTAATGTGCATTTCAACAGTGTTCTCAGAATCAGTGCAGCTTTCCACTTCGCTGCTGACAAGAGTGACTGCACTGCCTATAAATGAAGTTTTTGATAATAACTTAACCGCATTCACAGAAATCCATTTTCCTCTAAATACATTCACGGTTGGACTCAATGACTTTAAAGCTCTGTTCCTTCTATGATTTACTTTTTCTCCCATATATATCAAGGCAATCCAGTACACGTAGTTTTTCAACTGCTAAGCATCAAAACAAAATCGCATACAGCTTTTTATATCAACAATAGTGTGTTTTAAATACATACAAATGTATAAATGACAGAAAACCACAAATCATTGTTAACATCTATTGCCCAGGTGAATTCTTTCTTCAAGTTTTTTTAAAGACACACAAAAATATTCAAATTTTTAAGTACAGAAGCTAGAACATGTAGGGGCAGTGAGGATGGCAATACTGAACTGACTTTTGGCATGTAACAGATGGAATCAGAGAACAGAACCACAGAATCATTCTGGCTGGAAGAGACCTTTCAGATACACTGAGTCCAACTGTTAACCCAGCACTGTCAGGTCACCACTAAACCAGGTCCCTCAGCACGACATCCCCAATCCCCCCAGGGATGGGGATGCCACCACTGCCCTGGGCAATCTGTTCAAGGGCTTGGCCAACCTTTCAGGAAGAAACTGTTCCTCATGTCCAACCTAAACCTCCCCTGGTACAACTTGAGGCCATTCCTTCCTATCCTATCACTTGTTCCTTATGAGTAGAGACTTCTCCCCACCTGGCTCTGAACTCCTTTCAGGGAGTTGTTGAGAGCAAGAAGGTGTCCCCTGAGCATCCTTTGCTCCAGGCTGAGCAACCCCAAATCCCTCAGCTGTTCCTCACAAGACTTGTGCTCTAGACCCTTCCCCAGCTTCGTTGCCTTTCTCTGGACATGCTCCAGCCCCTCAATGTCCTTCTGGGAGTGAGGGGCCCAAACCCAGGATCTGAGATGCGGATAATAAAATGGCTTTAGTCTCATGAAATCAGGCAACGTACTTTATGACGCTTAGCTTTACAAAGCAGCATGTTGTTCCCATTTTCATTCTGAAGTCCCACATTCTGCAAAGAAAACAGGGTCTGTACACAGAGTGACGGCAGCTTCATTGTGACGCCCACGGCACACCTGGCACGTTCAGACTTCGCGTTTCCAAAAGCAATGCCCAGACAGCCGCGAGCCTTCTCACCCCCACTTCCCCTCAGGCCTCCTTACCTGGGTTTTTTTGCTTAAAAGCAAAACGATTTTCTTTCACGAAGCGGAAGTAGGCGGTCAGAGGCCGCTTCGGGCGCTCATCCGTGCTGATGCCCCTGAAGAAGCACTTCTCCACCGAGAAGCCGCCGACACCGCCAGGGCCCCTGCACACAACGGCACCGCCCGTTACCGCCACGGCGCCCGCTCTCGCGGCACACGCGCGAGGGAGAGAGGAAGAAAGACCGAAGGCCGCAGCCCGCAGAGGACGGACACGCCCCCTGTCCCGAAACCCCGGTCCCGTCCCGGTTCCGCACCTGAGGATCCGCTGCGCGCCGCTGAGGAGAACCGCGGCCCGGCCTAGCAGCTCCAGCGCCGCCGCCATGCTTCCGCCCGCCACCCCTGCGCGCGCAGGGGTCGCGCTGCACGCCGGGAGGGCGCCCGCCGCGCGCAGGCCTTCCCAGGGGAGGCGCCGCGACATTGGCCGCCCGCCCCGTGACGCGCGAAAAGGGGCGGCGCGAGACCTGCAGGCCCCGCGCGCCGCAGGGCCAAGGTGACCCCGCGGCGGCCTCCCCGCCTCCCCCCCGCCCCTCAGGGGGTCACCAACGTACACAGGGCAGCGGCTTCTGAGACACACACACGAGCTTCCCGGGAGTAGTCGTCCATGTTTATTATATAGGCCGGAGGCAGAAAACAACACAGATCAGAAACTAATTAAGCAGAAGTTAATGAGCTGTGGCCCAAAATTGTAACAGTGCGAGTTCAACTGGTTTCTTCTTGAGAGTAAGCTTCTGGGGGCAGCTCAGCACAGGACTGGAGGGAAAAGGGGCCAAGATGATGCCATTTCTTCCATCCTAGTAAACAAAACCCAGGAGGGAGCAACTGATCTTTCAGCTATAATCGCCCCTGCACCTTTGAAAACGGCATTCATAGAAAAAAGACTCACGTATTAACTCCTCAGGCTATGAGCAGTAGCGAATGATGTTTATCTCCTCAGATTAAATGCCACCAAGTCTTTGAAAATTTTCAAAGTCAAGCTTTTAAGTAACAGTGTATTTTTCATAGCTATCAGTTGAGAAGCAAAAAGACTGAACTGCAAGGATTGTAGGAATCAGAGGCTTCACTTAATACATCTAAAATAGAACATTCAAAAGATAGATGATCTGTTTAGTATTTAAACAGGCTGTAGCCAGAACACCTTAACTCTTAGTTACTGGTCTTTGTTTTCTGTTGCTCCTGCTGCTCTTGCCCAGTAATGGAAAGTCACTCGTGCAGGGATGGCACACAGCAGAAAAATTACCAGTCTAAATGCAAGTGTTTCCAAACCATCCCTAATACAAATCAGTCAACCAAAACAAAGTGAGTATTCCAAGATGCAAGTCAAGCTTCCAACTTTACATAGTTCATACAGACATTGCAAACATTTAAATAACTTCTAGTACAAACAAATTACTACCCATCTATAAAAAATAAAAAGCTCTGGGAACACATTCTGATGGTCAGAATTTTCTACCACCATTTTAGCAATAGGTATAAACAATGGCTTTGCCTTCCTAGCTACATTGGCCTAGTTCAAGTATAATGAAGCACTCATTTTAATAAAATAACAAGACATCCCACACACATTAAGTTTACAATCTGAAGTGAACAAGGATATCTGATGATTAATAGAGCCACTCTCCATGAAACTTTTGTTACAAAAATCAATTACATCATAGATAAAACCATAGCACAGAAGTGACATTTGCTCATCAATGATCAACTACTGCCATTCGGGTCAGTAAGACACCAAGCGTGAAGATAATATTCTACTGGTAGGAATCAAAGTTCCTACTGTGCACGCTTCCCCCACACACACCCCAGATTCCAGTTCGGCATTCATTACAGTAAAAAACCCTAAAAACTGTCATCTTAAAAATGTATTTTTACGATGACAGATTTCCCAACTGCAAGTCACTTTTCTTTCATGTGCAAGGTACAGAGAAAAACATCAGTTACACATTTTTATTTTCAGATGCCCAAGAAGAATGTACGATAAGAAATCGAGTTTTTTCTGCTTTTATCTACTTCATAACAAAAGATTGCCCCTCTCCAGCACTACTGTCTTTCCATATGCATAGTCTGGAGCAACCAAAGTGCCAGTTAATGGAAGAGTTAGCTTCAAGTGTGAGTTTACTGTAACATTCTGATATTGCAAATACACCACCTCAACTGAAGCATCTGATGTTCAAACACACTTGTGGTATTTCCTCCATAAATGGATGCAGATGTAACACGTCATTAAACTAGTTGAAATCCTATATAAAACAATGGTCAGAGCATGCTAAATGAATTAGGCTAGCATAAAAATTAATTGCAACACAGTTCTGAGTAGCACACAATGCATGGCTTTAATATTCCTTTTTGTCTACGAGACATATGCACACTTTAGATTCTCTAATGTTAGAACAAGCACCTTAAGGATATGCATAATTAAAAAAAATAGCCAAGACAAGTAGTAGAAAATGCATTTTATTTATATGGAAAAGGCTACATTTAAACTTGTAAAAGTGTTATCTTGCCCACGTGTCAAGAAAGTTCTGAACAGCAACAAACCGGTTACTTATCTTTCTACATAGCAGTGCAATTAGTTCACATTGCAATAAAATTAAGTCAAGTATGCAACAGAATCAAAACCAAGTGTTTCTGAATAATCAGCATACAAAGAATTACAGTGCAAAGATCATTAAGAAATCTGCAGTCAGTCTTTAGAATATCCTAACAGGTGGGATACTCCAATTTCATTACTAGCAGTTGTATCTTGTCAATGCTGTGCACAAGCAAGTAAGTCTACAATGAAGTGACTTACATGGTAAATAAAATAGCCTATACAGTAAAACAAACAAAAAACCCAACAAAAAAAACACACCACCAAAATATATAAGTGAATTAACAAAATGAAATTTGAACATATTTATGAAAGAGACAACATACTTTAAGGACACATATACAGTATTCATCACATCAAACCAGCTACTTTTTCCAGCAAAAATAATTTGGTTGCTTTACAACTGCATTATGGATCTCATAGTCTGAAGATCCAGATGTCCTACTCTTAAAAACCATAATAAATGTGTTCTGCAAAGCATACAAAGAGGATAAATATTCTTATCACAGTCATAAGGTTATTTTTGGAAGTTTGTTCTCCTTTGCTCCAGAAACACACTTACATGGGTGAAAAATAATTCAAGAGGCATCATGACACATTGAAACAGTAAACTGTGCTCCATCTCCTTCCAACTTTGAAAAAACTCCTAGAATTTACAGTACTCTGTGGTATACGAAAAAGTCTTCACAAGCTTACATTGCATATTTCTGAGTCCATTCTCTTGCGTGTCTGTTGTATCTGTACGTGCAGAAAGAAGGCATTACAGTGAAGAGCTGTTAGTGACATGCTGACAATGGCCACATATTTACTTAACACGGGTGTTCTTGAGCTTCTCACCTCTTGGCATTGATTCAAGTAACGTTAGAATAGTCTAAAAGCCAAGAAACACCTACCCACTGTGTGTTCAGTTTCTAAGGTTACCCACCAAAACTATTTAGACTCAAGACCTGTCTCAGAAGTTTGTATTAAACTGTGTATCATTGTGCATAATTTGCATTTCTCAACTGGTTCCCTTATTTGTACCTTAACAGGAATTAGTTGTCAATTATTCCTAAAGGTGTACGACAGCCTGACAAAGCCCACACAGTTTAGCTGCATAAAATCCAGTCTAAGGCACTGGTTTTCAAAAGGGTGGAGCTAGAAGGCACAGTGATTTTTATTAGTCTCCATTTTGCACTGCCATCTGCATTTCAGAACTGGAAAGGAATATTTTCTGAAAAGCATTTTAGATTTTCACTCTTGGGTCTCTTCCTTCTGCTATGAAGCTGATTAACACTTCCAAAGGTAAATGTCCTTAGAGAGTCACTAACTTCCCCTCTGGTCCTTCTATTTGTTACACTCCACTCTTCAGACTAGATTCACTTTCTTCTGGGTCCTCCAGAGAAAACACTGTCAAGTTTTTTAATCCATTCCTTAAGATCAGTACTCATTTACTCAGTGCTCATGCACTAATTGTTTTTCTTTTTCAGGATATGCTACTGTACAAGTCTTCAGATTTTTACTTATATTAAAATACCCATAGAAAAATGCTCAGGAATAACCAGTCATATCTCTCATTTCCTAAATCCACTATGAGATTAAAAAAAAACCTAAAAATCACCTCATTGGTGGTCAGCAGAAGATGATCAAGCTGTACTCAAGACTATTGGTTCCCTTGCTTTCTCTAGTATTGATTAAATTTAGAGTTTTGGAGATAGAGAAATATCCCTTGTTCCCTTCCTTCACAAACAAGAGGCACAGTAGCTGAAATCACTACTAAGTAAGCGGGTGGACAAAAACTGGGACACAAATGGAGAGAAGCTGAGGCACAACATCCTCAACTTAATCACTGCCTGCATTGCAGCACAAGCTACAGAGTTTGAGCACTTCAGAAGAAGGTTATGTGGTTGGATTGTATCAGACAAACTGCCAGAAAAAGGCCATTTTAGTAATTCTTACTCTAGGGAGAGAAATACTAGACCACAGACTTCGATATAGCATCTACAACACTCTATCCAGTCCTCAAGGTAAGAGCAATACTGAAATCTTCACCGGCACTGTGGTGTGCGTGATGAGCCACAGGCCATTAGCATACAGTGCAAGAAGTCTTCAATGGCTCACTATTAAAAATAAGTACCAAACAATTTCTCAGTCAGTTAATTCAGAAAGTCAATACTTCTGGATATCACAAACATTCCACAGAATCTGAAGCAGAGATTCTGAGATCTTGCAAGTAAAATGGTTAACAGAAAGGTGACAGAAAAGCAGCTTAAGTATCAGTGATGAAAAGCCTGCCCCAAACTAAATCCATAACCTCTTCTGCAGCTTGAAGTAGTCAAGCTTGTAAATAGACAGTGGTGCTTATGCTGCTTATTAATGTGCAGCATGGCCATGACTAATTTACTGTCAAAGACACCAGAAAACTTGTCCCAGATCCATTTAGGGGAATGTTATTCTATTCTCAGCAAATCTCGACTGGATGTATTTGGAAAGCCTTAGAGATTTCTACTCCTTGTTACCACCTAGAGCAGCACAGTTAAACAACATCTTCCAGTGGTTATATGACAGCACTACAAAACCCTCCTTAGGAGCAATGTACAACTAGTTGCCAGCAAGCCTTAAGACTGAACTTTCGGAAATCAAGGTGGTTTCACACTACAAGACCCCAGAGCAGATATTCTGGTCAGTACAGTACTTTTAGAGTTAAAACTTCTCAAATTAAAATTGGGTTTGGTCCACAAGCATGTAACACTTCAGTTATGTGGCATCCATATTACCTTCCCAAGATTAGAAACTTCCTGCAAGTTCTATAGCAGTTCTAGAAAGTAAAAAAAGATTCTTTTTCCCCTCTGTAACATTCTGCCAATTGCAACATGACAGTGGTTCTTAGCACTAGAAAGAGCTGAATATTAGTCTATCTTACATTTATAAAACACTGACAAAAAAAAAATTTGTTTGTTGTTCATACCCAACATCTCACTTAAAGGTGCAGGTTTTACAACCAGGGAATCACAGTAGCAACGAATTAGTATTTGTGACATTATATCCATTGCATGAAAAATCAAGATGAAAGGCAAAAGAGTGAAGGGGTTTTATGTAACTAAGTACAAAAAGCAAGTATCCAACAGCTGTGTATGCCTACAGTTTTCTCCTTGCCATTCCACTCATCGGTATTTCCAAGACTTACAAGTCTAATACTGTAAAAATCTATGAAAAGAGTATCTTTAAAAGTCAAGACAGAAGGTGCACAGTGAATAGCCATCTGCAAGTACCACACACACAATTAACGTATATATTATACTCACTTTTCCTTGTCTGACTTGTAGATCTGTGCAATATCCGGTACTAACGGATCATCTGGATTAGGATCACAAAGTAAGGAGCATATGGACAATAAAACTAAATAAAAGAGACACTAGATTAAATGAGTTAGTTTGCTTTATTTCTATAATCCTTTAATATATTCCAGTATACTGAAGGAGGGTGGTGGAAGGGAGATTGGAAAGAGAACGGGTATTAGTATCAAGCTTTCATGTAGCAGCTCTGCACAGAAATGTTTATACAGCATCATTTTCCTAGGTCCTAAGTAAACACCACCTGATACCAGCCTAGAGAACTTGCAACCCATGGACCTGGGCCTTTTGTAACAATCTCTCTCCCATGTTCCAACCTGTGAACATTAAACCAACTACAGACTACACAGTTAACTACAAATATCTGACCAAACTGAGCCCTTCCATCTACAATTATTTAAGAGAACTACTATTTTTAGTATTACGCCACCATGCAATACTCTACTGGCGCATGTTAAGATTTGGCGCATGTTAAGATAAGGAAATGCACCTTTTTAAGAAGGTGCACATGCTTCTCCACTCGTGTGCTGACAGTTACTGTCTCTTTCATAGGAACATTGCACTTAAATTAAGTGTGACCTCCATTTTGGGAGAATACTTCATCAGCATTACGTGCAGGTATTCACTTCTAATGCCATATTCGTTTCCTGGTATTGAACCAAGAATGTTTGATTTTTCTAACATTTTTATGTCCATACTTTACAGGAAATTTCTATTCTTATACTCAAAACTAATACGAATACAAGAATACATAGTTGAATGCATTGTGAAAGGGAATTTGATGCTACCATAAGACTCTACTGTAGAATAGGATTTTTTTTTGACTTGCTTTGTCATGTTACCAAAGAGCCCAGCCTAACACCTACTTTCAGATGTAGTAAGTTTGACCACTTTACACTAACATATTTCATTTCATGACAAATACACCACTGATATTAGAAAATCAAGTTAGTGTACTTGGTCATTCCAATCAGAGATCGCAATCCTTCGATTCAGTAAAACAAGAACTATAAAGGAGAAACTTCCACGAGCAGCTGAGCTAAGATCCAGTTTATGAAATAATGTGCAAGCACAGCAGAAGCACATCAAGTCAGAACACACACTCCCAGCAGACTGCTCTGCTTTAGAACTGAAGGAATGCTACAATATTTTAATAAATCTTTTACTAATGACTTTGAAAGATGCTATGTTCTAAAATATTCCTCTTACAGAGTAATGCAAACCAGAACAATTTATCTCATTTTAAAATAAATTGTAATTAAGCCTTTAGCCTGCATGAGGATGCTCAGGCAACCCAAAGAGCCCTCAATAAGCAGTCAGGTAAGCCCACACGCATCAGGGTTTTCCACTTACATCCGAATTATTTTGATTTTGAAGCTCTGCTCATCAGTTTCTCCACAGTTCTGCATGCACAGTCAGCTATAATACAGCAGCTGTGTTCCAGGCTGATTGGACACTTACTATCTTACCCAACTTGTTTTAGAACATTTCTTTGTCAGGCACATAATATTTTATTAATGTGACACTCCAAATAAACTATGCAAGATCTTGGATCATAACAAGAATTCCAATTGAGCTTGCCCCTTCTGTACTGGGCAGGAGAAATGAGTACCCACTGCCACCCTTAGACAGTGCAGGGATAGACCAACAAGTGCCATGGCCACAACTACAATTTCACAAAGCCGTTAGCAAATGTCTGAGTTTACCTTTAGATACAGTCAGAGCTGGGGACCACTGCGACCTCAGGATATCGAGACAAATACTCCCGTTACTGTTTATGTTTGGGTGGTATATTTTTGTTGTAAAAGCAATCTGGAATAAATAAATAAGTAAATAAAGACCAAATAACATCAAATTATGTTTATTACATTTGAAATTCTTAATATTGTCCCTTCAGTTCCAGTCACACTGGATCTGCTGACACCATTTATTGTGCAATCTTATCTGTTCGTCCAGTATTAGTGTGTATCCTATTTCTGGTCTTTCTGGTTTTAACTTCCAAAATTAAGCCTCAAAGAACTAAGACAGGGAAAACAAAGCTTTGGTAAAATAAATGCATAAGCTTTGAGACAAAGGACTTACCTTTGGTGGTTTGAAAGGATAGTCTGTTGGAAAGTGTACCGTGAGAAAAAACACTCCCCCTTGATATGCACTATCAGGCTGGGGAAAAAACCAAAACAAACAGAACACATTAACATACTTCAGTTATTTTGGAGCTTCCCTTCTGAACACAGATAACCTCCCAGAGCTGTACCTTAGAAAAAATCCATTTTTCCCCCCCAGTACACAGCCCAAGCAATGGGCCAAAGTCCACTATGGGCTGTGTACTGGGAAAGCACAGAAGGAACTGAACCCTCCCACTGGCCTGCAGAGCTGCAGTAGAGCCAACCATGGCTTCTACTTCAGTAGCCCAGCATGGCTACTGAGCGCTGCCCTTCCTGAGGAGAGAGAGAGAGAGAGAGAGGGAGCAGTGTTTGACTGCACCAAGTCTGACCAGTGTTTGACACCACACCAAGGGGAACACAAAACCCAGAGTGAGTCTTCCAAATGCTGTCTCCGTGCAACACCACAGCTGCTCTGATCCTCCTCCATCCTTAAGCTACAAATATACTTACCTTAAGAAGTGGTTTCTCTTTGCAGATGCAAAGAGTAGGATTTTCCAACATAATTCAGTTGATCATGATGACATCAGGGAGTTTTAAAACACACAACATCTTTGTGACCTGTACAAATCTGTGAACATGCATTTTGTTAGAGAACATGTGCACAGGTTTACGTCCAGGTTGCACACAGTTAATAGATAGAAATAACTTTGCTGCAGTCGTCTGTTGAAGAAATCTTTCATTTTTGTTAACTAGAAAAGTAAGGGGAAATGTCTCAATCCTAAATGACAGAGAGCTGTGCTGCCATTTCTGATTAAGGGAAGGAGAAGAGAGCCTTCTGTCATCACTTGCTAAGTTTAAAACAGCAGCATAGGAACTCAATCTCAGCAAAGCTGCAGATGATCCAAGTTTTGGGGCTTTGGATGGAAGCAAAGGCAGATTTCTTTTATTTTTTTAATAAAATGTTTACCTTGGAAATGAGCAGAAAATACAGTTTTAGAGATGAATATAAGAAGTAAAGTCACAAATGGTCCACTAAGACATGTCGTCTTGTGCACTCTGAATGCAGACAGTGTTGCAATGTAAGGCAGGTTATGTACAGTATTGCTAAGAAGTCATCCTTAGGTAACATCAGAAGGGATTGCCACCGTATTTCCAAGGAGATTTGAAAGGACTGCTTGCATGTGTACTAAATGGATTTGTCAAAATTAAAATAAGCTGAAGATGAGACGAGTTCAGTGTCAGAGAGAAGGCAAAGTGATGTCACACTGTATTTTATGAGTACAGTATATAAAACAAGTTGATGATGCCCATGAACAGGAGAAGAGGTAATCCTACTTCCACACACAGGAAGCCAATTCTGAAGGTAAACTTCAGTCCTCTGCTTCCCTCAGGCCATCAGGAAACATAGAGGAAGTGCATCCTTATTTCCTGGTGTTGTCAAGATAAAGGATTAATGACCTCACAGTGTTCTTTTTTCTTGTGTCTCAACAGATATGGCTGAGAAAGGCTGGCAAGAGATGCTCATTCTTATCCTTAGCTAGAGAAATCTCGGCAGCCTGAAGCAAAGAGAAGAATATTTTCCACTACAGAATATTAAAGGTGATTTGCAAGCTAGGAGAAAAAGTGGAATTTAAGTTTGGACTTATACGCTAGTATTTCCTTTACTCAGGTCACCAGAGTCATTCAGGAAAGCGATGTTATTGGTGGCAATCAGCAAATAAGCTTTTGTTAAGTCTTCTTTGCTGTTTTGTTATTCGCTTTCAAGCAGTGCAGAAGAGCAAGGGTCAGAATGACTTTTGTTAAACGGCAAAAGCATTAGTATCCTACAACTTCCCACAGTCATTCCAGCTGCTGCTGGGCCACTGACAAGTTGTACAACAGACTCCAAATTAGTAACTGCTCTTTCACTGCTTCAGAGCAGCTGTGCTGAAAATGCAGAAATAACCTCAAAGCAGACACAATCCCACTTTTCCCCACCACGTGGTACCGCATCTTAACGGGTTAAGTATTGTCTCAGAATGTCAACTGGCAGTGATTCAGCTCATCATCTGAACCAGAGACTTCTTTCCAAATTACTACGTCCAAAAAGAAAACACAAGGAATACAAGCTCCTTACCATGATACTGATAAACGTCCCTTCCCTTGGCTCATGTTTCTCTTTTTGCTAAAACCCGTTTCAGTTCTCACTTTAAACTTTCTGTTCTTAAGCTTTGCTGTCCTTTCTTAATGTCATTTCCTTGACAAGAGTCATAAATGGGGTCTTCAGAGACCTCCCTCAACCCAAGGAAAGCAGGCCTTTCCCACAGAGAAGCCAGAAGTACCCAGAATTGCTGATCCTGAGTTCACAAAAGCCATCTGTTTTTTCCAGAGCCACATCACAGCCATCAAATAAGCTCTACCTAAAAGCCCCCAAATCACCCTGTGCAACTCCACTCTTGTTTAGTTACCAACTTTAACATCAGATTGCATCCACTCTTCCTCCTTCCAGATGGATGAACCTTCCAGAATTGAAATTACCACCTTTGTAATCCCAGCTTTTCATTTTGCAGCTCACATGACCAATTCTCAACATTGCAGCTGACCTAACTTCATGAAGAGGATGGATTTTTGAACAGGTACAGAAAGAAACTAGTACCAGACTATTAAGAAACCCACCCTAAATCTTTAATCTGTACCCAGCACAGATGAATTTGGCTGTCACGTTTACGAAAAGGCAAATGAATCTTTCCTTAACAAAAAGGGCAACGGGGTCTACTTCCTAAGGGGCATGAATCATATACTTACAGGTCCCATAATGGTTGCTTGCCAATGAAACACTGAAAGTCAAAAAGATACAACAAGTAAGATATTTTCCAAGCTTTTTATAACCAAGAAAAGGTCAATTGTGGCAATGTACTATGAAGAGCTTACGGTCATCTCCAACAGGTCCAGCAGAGCAGTGTGCTGGTGGGTCTCGCTGCAGATCACTTAGCTCCTGTAAGAAACACACACACACTTGAAATACCCTGATATGAAAATACACTGCACTCGACAGCATCACTTCAAGAAAAGTGAGAACACACAGAGATTTTATCAAATAGACCTGTGGCATTTTTAAAGAAATCAACACTTGAAATGCCCACTGATACTGAAAGAGGGGTTTTTTTGTCATATAGATCTGCAGTTACAAAGAACACTGTGCTATAAATTAATACCTGAAAGTAAGAATTATAGCTATGTTCATAATAAGATGGATATACTGAAGGAGACACAGGAAAAACAAAAACAATATTGAAGAGTTTCTTGATTTGTCTGTAAACTCATTGCTTAATTTAGAAATGCATGCGCTCATCTGACTTGGCTTTAGTTCCATTATCTTTTGATTTTACCAAAGCTTCTTCTATTGACCTGATCAATGTACAGTAGCCAAGCTGAAGTAGATTATTAAATGCTTGCAGTCTGCCTAGAGATGCCATATGAACATAACAAAGGTTCCCAAGTAAACTAGAACATAAAAGGAAATATATTAGCTCTACACCTTATTTAACATACCTTGATTCCTTGATTTAATTCCCTGCATGCTCCCCCCACCCCACCCAAGGCAACTACTAAAAAAAACCTCAGAAAAAAAGAAGCTGACATTTAAGAGAAGCATTCAGGGAAGCTTTTGCAGGTCAACTGATTTATTTTGCTTACAGAACTCCACACAGGATCAAATAGTTCGAAATTATTATTTAAATACACAAAACCAGCTCAGCTTTTCATGTCACTTATCATCACTATATCAAATGCAAAACAATTCATGCAATAATGTTGGTTCATTTTCCTTGTTTAATTCAAGGTAGTTCTTTTGATGTCTGAAATTTGACTGTACTAGTAACAACTTTTTCCAATTCTAAGCTGACAGGAACTGTGCTGCATTGAGTTTCACAACTGTGTGTAAATACTTCCATTGAAATAAGCTAAAAGATGTGTGCTAAACCACTGCTCAGAAGTCACTCAAGTAATTACACAAAATATACACATTCAAGTCAACAGCAGACGTAAGCAGGTGTGCAAATATCTTGAGTTTAGCTGAAGGAGTAACAGTGGAAACATTTCTACTCCAAAATTATTAGTCAAGACAGCTACTTCCAAAACCAAGGTTTAAATGGAACGTTTAAAAGTTGTGTATGTAGCATGATAAGGCCTTGTGTACAATCTGCAGGGTTAGAATGCTGCACTTAACTGCTGTGATACATTTACCCATGTACGAGACACAGTCAACATTTCAACTGGCACACTACTCTTCGAGGGACGCGGTTTCCCGTGGACCTGGCACCTCGACTCAGGCACCCTTCTTACTGGTCCACTCTTGGCCGTGAATTCAAAGAAAGGCACCACAACAGATCTACTGCTCTATTAACTGGCTGAAATGTTACTACTTCCTCTGAAGACACTCCTCACAATCTTTGCAATTTAAAACAAAACACAGCTCTTCCATATACTGCAGTGGCTCACGTTGCCAACCCACGTTACTTGTCTGCCCCTAAGTTTACCCTGTCAGTGATATCATATGCTGGTCCTGAAACAACACTCCGGGCTAGACTCTGACTAATAAAAGCAATATCAAAATCCTTTAAAAGTGCAGTGACCTTTTGAATTGGGGGATTCAGATTTCACTAAGGGAGTGATACAGAGAACCAGTAATCTATGCAAGGCCAAGTCCTTGCCAGTGCACGGAGGGAGTCAACAAGTCTCAAGTTTCCAGGAGTCAAGAGGGTTGTAACAAGCATTACCAGCAGCAGCACTGTTAACAGTCACTGCCTACTCTAATCTGCAACTCAAGATCTAGCCCAACAAGAGAAGAATGTCTCGTATAGACATTAGGAAAACCACACCACCACACAATAGGCCACCTACACAAGACTTTTAGCCAAAACAAAGAACGCAAAGCCTTAAAGCTCACATTTTATAGCGGCCATGGCTAACTACTAAATGAAAGGCAATGTGGGAAAAGCATATTGCTTAAATTCTTCTGAATTTTGGACTCAGAAGCCTGTTAACAACACTCTAGTTTGCTAGATGCTTTCCTCAAGACTTTTACATACCCCAAACCCAAATAAATTGGCTTTCTTTTGTATGTACACACATACTTCAGAACTGGTAAGAACTGGGGCAGGCTCCCACAGGTACACACTTGCAATTTGTTCAGGCTAAGGCACTGAAATTTGCACATGATAAAAAAACCACCATGTTTTTATTCATACCTTGATAAGACCCAGAGCTATCAGCTCCTGTTACTAATATTCCCCTAATAATGATAATAATGCTCTCTTCAACCAACTTCACTAAATGAAAGCCATGTTCAAAGATACATTGACAGAGCTTCTGCAGACAGGAAACATATAGCCAACCCAAACTACAAAATCATAACAGAGTAGATTCAAGCAGTATTTCCCAATCATTAGAAACAATGGACTGAAGCTAATGCGGTTTAAAAATATAAATGGTAAAACAATCCAAATTTGTAAATTGAAATTGAGTGTTAAGTTTGAGCCTTTACATACAGAAGCTCAGACCAAGCTGTGAAAAAACCAAAACCAAACAACTATTCAGTTTTATATTGTTAATTATGCTGTTTAAGCTTCATATTCAAAGTAGAATTACCTGGAGAGCTGCAAGATTTAGACTTCAAGCTTTCCTACATCTTTAGAAATGGTGCAAGGAGATAATCCAAATGTCCCCGAGTCAGACCAGCTTGACAGTGTTGGGAACCAAACACTGCAGAACAGTTATCATGGATGCTTCTCTACAGTAAGTAGTTGTAGAAAAACTGCTTCATGACTTTACATATTCACAAAAGAATGAGAATTTGACTACAAGAATTCTCTATACAAAGCAGCAAAGATGCTCTCCACAATAAGCTCCAAACCTCCCTTCGTCAAGGCACAAGTTAGGAAGTACCCTGTGCTGAAACCTCATCAAGACATGCAAGAGACCCTCACGTAAGGCATTACATAGTCAACACAAAATATTTCCCTGCAATTTGAAGTTAACTGGTTTTGGCAGCTTTGTCAATGTTTTCTGGATTATCACCGTGCAGCTGCATGACACAGGTCTGGTTACTTCAAGGCCTTGGCTACACTAGTATTTTTAGTCCCTGGTATAGAAATGCTGGTGCAAGACTTCAGTGGACATAGGCTAACAAACAGGTCTGTAACTCAAAAGCAGGGCAGATTCAGTTTCCAAAGAGAAAGTCAACACTACAAATCACTGTGCACACCAGTGCAATGTCTTATGAGAATACACAGAACCAAAATTTCGTCTGCAAGAAATGCAAACATAGCTGTGTTATTTAAAACACCAGTGAATGTCACAGCATAAAAGCATCTATCAAGAGCTCCAACGTGTGCCACCCTATCCCAGCACAGTCAAGATAAAGTTGTACAGAGGAAATAGCAAAACTGAGGACAGTGGTAATAAATCTTCTAACCTGCTCAAACATATAAAATACTATAGTAAAATAGAATACTGTTAATTCTCTAATGGGTTGAAATGCATGGGAGCTGCAGCAAACTATTCCTCCTGTTAGTAACTAGAGAATGGCAGCAGAGCACAGAAGTAACCAGCATTCGTAACCTTGTGTAGCTAATACAGGGATATTAGCACAATACTACAAATACTAAACAACAATTACTGGAGATGGATACAGCAAAGCCTCCCAATTATCACCTTTACACACACTGTGTAATACCTCTGTGGGCAGCATGAGGCAAAAATTTAAAAATGAAGTTTAAGAAATGTAAAACACATACTATGGAAATATTTCTGATTGTGCAGACTGGTACTCACTGTCAATATGTAATACAGGATGTATTTCATTAACATAGATTGTCAGTGAAGACTGGAACAACAGTCCATTAGCAGTCAGGCTTCTCTCCTAAATAGCTACTAGAACAAGATTTTAGAGGATAGTTGGATAATAAGGAGACAAATACTCTCAGTGTAGTACTCATGGACATTCAGTGGCTATGAGCATGACTGAAAAACAAAACAAACCTTAAAAATGTCTCCTTTTTTCCAGTTAAAAAAAAAAAAAAATCAGAAAAAAAGACTGCAGACAATCAGAAGACCAAAATAAACTCCAGGCAGCATCACTAAAAGCTATTTTAACTCTTTAAGTGACCCAAAACCACAACCAGAGCCCTTTTCCACAGCATAATTTGAAATACAGGGGTATTTATTTGCCAGCTATGTTTGTCACATCTTGCACAAAAGGCACTGTAGACCACACTTGCTACCAACTCCCTGCACATAGTGCTGCTGTTATGTTATTAATGCTGTTTGGAGCCACCTGCCAAAAAAAGAACCAACCTGTGGCTATACTTAGACTAGTTAAAGGATTCTCTGTTCTTCATAAATTTGGTAACTGTAAATGAAATATTTATCATAATATTTATAACATATTTTAATGTTTCTGGATATAAAGGTAAGCCTCAGTAACAAAACACATATTCTATTTTTAGACGTTGTTTTAATAAAAAAAAATTGCTGTGATATCACAGCTGATGTTTTGAAAGGGAAGTAAAACATTTTATATTACAGATGCAAAAAGTTTCCTCAGTACGTTTGTTACCATCCAAAGACAGCCTGTGACTCAACAGTTTAAAGTCAAAACCTAAGCCACAAATACTGATAAAATCTAAATAAGATTTTATTGAGTCAATTTAGTGTAATTAAAAAAAACCAACCTATTTTCAACATATTCAAGTCCCTAAGTCCCATTACTCTACACATATATGAAACACATACTCAACCAAACAGACATATAGTTCATTGACATATCTAAATGTTTGAATGCTTCTATTATTATTAAGTTGTAGAGGGGGGAAAAAAATAATCAAGCACTATGCACCAAGATAAAAAAACAACAATTATTTTATAACAGTCTTCAAATGTGTCTCTTCTAACTGGTTTCAAAAACCTCTTCTAAGCCTTTTTTTTAATGCCTATAACAGAAATAAATACTAAGTTTGTATTCAAAACAGCTTGAGCCATTAAGAAGCACATCAACCCCTCATTAACACCAGAGGTGTGCTGAGAATTAGAGGATTTATGATGAAAACAATATCTGGGACTGCAATACTGAACTGACAGGACAGCAAACTCACAAGTAGGTATGTAAACAAAGAATTCAGAACAGGAATGCCAGAAAAATGGCTCTGCACAGGGACAGATCTACACGCTAACTTGCATAACCCAAGAGCCTGCATTATTTTCTGCCTCGTACAAAATCCATGGTTTCTCCGTTTCCAGAGGTGGTAACAACAAAAGATGCTTTGCCCAGTATCCCTCCCCAGCTAAAATCTACCCTATTTGTGTTGCTTTCATCATTTGCAACATCTGGACTTTACAATGCCCACAAAAAGACAGACAGTATTCTTTCATTGGTGTGTCACTGACCAGAGATACAACTCCTGCCCCAAGGAACATTTATTCTACATCAGACAGAGCACAGCCTGAACCTCTGACAGTGTAGAAACACAGTGCCTCCTGCATGCAACAGCAAAATAAAGCACTCACAAGGTAAGCTAACACAGGGGTTTCCTTTTACGATTAGTAAGAATCCCCTGCCTTTGTGAGACTCTGAAGAACTCAAGAGATGAATTTGTCATGAAGACAGCATCAAAGGCTGTGCTTGCACAGTAGGGCTTCATATCCTCTCTGCTCTTCCACCCACAGCACTAAGCTAAACACACTTCCACGTGCAACAATCAAGCTTGTTCACTGATTATTCAGTTGCTTGTTTTTTAAGAAAGCCCCCAAGTGCAATACATCTTTCCACGACTAGTGTGTAGTCTTGAAGTCTTTGTCCTGTCCTCCTCCGAGGAGTCCCTCAAGGCTGACCAACAACAGACAGGATGCAACAACATAGAACACAATGGTAATACTACTGAAAAATTGGAGCCCCAACTGAAGTGAGACAAAATGCTTACGAATGTTTCATTACAGCTTTGCTTTCTCTGTAGGTGCTATCATCCTGAACACACAAATTATCCAAATTACTGTGAATGAACACTCAAGCTTGCCACTAAAACCCCTTAGCTACGTCACAGTTCTGAACCACACTAAAACCACCCAAGCTTCACTTCAGACAGTATGTCTAGACTGGCAAGCTCCCAAGTAATAGCACTGTGTTTTCTGACAGCACTTTGTTCTCCATGGAGTCCCTCCAGGCAGCCTGTGAATCTATGAAGTCCTTACAGCATTTCCTCTATTCCAGATGTTATCCCTTCCTACCCTTGAGATACAACATAGATACCAACCTTGAGAGCCAGTCTGAAACGTAAGTTACTTCGATGGGATAAACACACCATCACACAAACACATTTAATCTATTATTAAACTTCCAGTTTTGTAATTTTCAGGCAAGCTCTACATATTATAGTGACATTCAGATAGTTTATATATTTTCAATCTTCTCCCCTTCCTTTTAACTTTCCATTTGAAACACTCCTATTTGCTTGCCACTTTGCTCTTCCACTGCTCCCGAGGCAGGTTGCCAGTCAAATCCCTCCAGCAGTATCTTTTTTCTTACCCTGGAACAGCAGCAGATAGCAATGAAGGTACTTAATGAAAAAAAGAAAACCAGCACTAGTCATTTCTGCAGCAAGAGGTAACTAGTTGTGAACCTCATCTCAACTCTTCTAGTAGATCTTTCCTCAGTATCTCTTCATGTTTTGGAGAGAAGTTATTGTGTAATTGGGAGATTTTATACTCCCTTGAAGTAAAGGTAAGCATTTATGGTAAAGTATGTAAAAAAACCTTACATCCTGGTAAGAATTTCTACATTTTCCAAAAGTAGAAACAGATTCTCATAAGGCTACAGGAAGATATTCTTTACTCTACCTGTGATTTCGCATCTATCAAACACAAAGGTTTTAAATGCCACACTGAAGAAAATTGTGGGGTTTCAATATGTATGAAAGCCTCTAAACAGAAAGAAAAGCTACACAAGGAATGCAATAAAAAAACATGGCGAACAATCCTATTCTAGCAAGACCTCATTTGGAAGGCCAGAAACCACAACTCCATCTCAAAAAATACCAGAAGACTACCAGACTTTCCTCCTTGTCTGTTTATCTTAGCAAAATGAAGCTGAACAAGAAGAGGAAAGAGCAGGTATTCACGACTTTTCTTATAAACACAAGGGTAAGGAGATGTTTAAGAAAAGGTGGAAAATTAAAAGAGCAACAAAAGGCAAAGTATTCCCATAGTATGTAGAAGCATGACAGAGTTGCTAACAAAGTCACTGTATTAATATTCGATATAATGTTGAACTTCAGCATTCACAATGACGTGATATGAAATTTAAAAAAAAAATTTAAAATCTCCCTTCATTGCACTACCTGTAAAGGCATAGTAAGAGTGGTTGCATGAGACATGACTGTCGACTTCTGGTAGTAACCCATCCAAATAACGTATCTATGAGAGAGTACCCCAAATCTTCCTGATGCAGAGTAGACTGGTCATTACAAAATTCTCTTTCTGTAACACCAACACTTTCCAACAGCAGAAGGGAATCGAGACCAAGAAATTACAGCACAGTCAGAGAACCAGGACAGCACAAACACCAACTACACATGGCACAGCAACGGCAACAAAATACCATGT
This sequence comes from Actenoides lindsayi, assembly GCA_025331215.1. NCBI lineage: Eukaryota > Metazoa > Chordata > Aves > Coraciiformes > Alcedinidae > Actenoides > Actenoides lindsayi. Next base: position 877 of record WTSP01004688.1, on the reverse strand, counting down.
GTTCTATACCACAGCCAACACGATAATGTCAATTCAACTTCTGTGTATGCCACCCGCAATGCTTTTTTCTGGCTGTACTGTACAATGACCAGGAAGGTCTCGGCAAACAAAAGGAATCTAGACATTTACTCCACAATTAACACCTAGCCATTTGAAATACCATTCAAAACCTCTAGAACCAGGCAACATCCAAAGGTCACGCTAAGTACCGGGCTGACAGCGCTTCCTAAAGTGGAAGAAAACTTGGGCGCGGGGCTGACCAAGCCGTGCACAACGGCGGCGCAGTGTTTTGGCAAGAGTTCTTCTTTACACCTCCGCTAAAGATAACCCGCTAACACCACGTCGCCTTTCACCCACTGCTTCCCAACGGCACGGCCGTGACCCCGGGGAACGTCTCCGATGTTTTACCGACGGCAGTTCGAGAGCCCTGGCTCGCGGTGGGGGGCCCTCGAGACGACCAAGAGCCCACCTCGCCCCGACCAAGCCAGACCCGCCCCACGCCGGACTGGGCTCCTCCGCCCCCTGAGGCGGCCCCGCGGGACCGGCAGCCCGGAGAGAAAGGGCAGCGGGGGCACGACCCGCGCGACGGAGGGTGGAAGGACGGACCCGAAGCGGAGACGACGCGAGGTAACGGTTCCCGCGACGCCGCCCGTCGAGCCGGGGCCCGGCCCGCCGCCGGCCCCGGGGTGGGGTATAGGGGTGGGAGGCCTTTTCCCGCCCCGCTCCCGCGGCTCGGCCCCACTCACTTTCTGTATCCGCTTCAGCGCCATGGGAGAGCGGGGCGGGCGGCGGCGGGGAACGCGGCCGGGGGGGCGGAGCGGGCGGATAACAGCATCCGCGCGCGCGGCGGAGGCGGAGGGAACGGGAGGCTGGGGGG
>WTSP01004687.1:103662-116059 GCA_025331215.1 Actenoides lindsayi | reverse complement strand
ATCTTTTTTTTTTAATCCTACTTTGAAGAGAAAAGTGATGTCAGCATTCACTAAAATCAGCTCGGTTGCTGAGGTTGTGGTCATTGTATCTGGTGCTCAGTTGTAGTCCATGCACTTGAGCTCTGGACCAGCTGGGAGAATCCAGAGGCAGGGAGAAGAGGATGTTCTGAAGTCTGAAGAACATGACTTGTGAGGGAAAAATTAGCAAGAATAAGCTTTCATTGTGCATATGAACAGCATGTGAAGTAACAGATGAAACAGTAACAGTAGAGTGTGACCAGCAGGTTGAGGGAGTTTCTCCTGCCTCTCTACTCTGCCCTAGTGAGGCTGCGTGTGGGACATTGTGTCCAGCTCTGGGTTCCTCCTGTTCAAGTGAGACATGAAACGACTGTAGAGAGTCCAGTGGAGGGCTACACAGATGATGAGGGTACTGGAATGTCTCTCTGAGGAAAGGCTGAGAGACCTGGGTGTGTTTAGCCTGGAGAACTGAAGGCTGAGAGGGGATCTTATTAAAGTTTATAAGTATCTAATGGGCAGGTGTCAAGAAGATGAGCCCAGTCTTTTTTCAGTGGTGCCCAGTAATAGGGCAAGGGGCAGCAGACATGAACAGGAACATAGGAAGTTCCACCTCAACATGAGGAAAAACTTTTTTAGTGTGAAGGTGACAGAGCCCTGGAACAGGCTGCCCAGAGAGGTTGTGGAGTCTCCTTCTCTGGAGACTTTCAGAACCTGCCTGGATATGTTCCTGTGCAAACTGTTGTAGGTGAACCTGCTTTAGCAGAGGGGTTAGACTAGATAATCTCCGGAGATCCTTTCCAATCCCTTCAGTTCTGTGAAATAGAAGCATGGGAGGCTTTATGTAAGGAAAAAAGGGACCAACAGTGCATTGGAAGAAATGTGGAGGAGTTCTGGGGAGTGGGAAAGAACTAGGTGACATGGTTCATGCTAGTCTTATTTTCTGTAATTCAGTAGGTTAGGCATGCTTCTGTCATAAGTGTCCCTCTCAGTGTAACTTTCATGAGATATGCTTCTGAGACATTTACCAGTGATCCCACATATACATGGCAGAGAAAAAGGTTAAGAGCACATTTTGTGGGGTAGTTACTCCTGTGTCTCATGGACAACGTTTGAGGGAAGATGCCCTTATGATTGCTTTGTTCTGTGGAATCTGGTAGTGTTGGGTGAGAAGGTCCCTAGCACTTGAGTCTGACTAAATGATGTCAGTCAGAAGAAAAATGGGATTTATGTGAAGAGCTTGATGCTGCAGGTAGGTTGAACAACTTTACCTTCAGTTTGCCTGCTGGTTTTGTGCCCAGATGTACTGCAGAGACGGTGGTGGACATGGGTGTTACTAACTGTAAGAGCACATAGTTTTGATGTTTTAAACTCCTGTCATGCCATTGTGCTTGTAGTCTTGCTAGACATGCTCGAAGTCCAATTATTTTATTTATTTTTACTAGTTTATATAGTCAGCTATTATGTGACATGTAGGTAAGTCTGTAAAAAACAAATAGCCATCACAAATTTTGAAATTACAAGGATTTTGTAATAATTCTTGTAAAAAAAATTAAAAATCCAAATAAAATCTCTTCATTTCTCTCCAATTGTATTTCTTCTTCGTAACAAAGATCTGAATATAGTAAATGTTTCACTAATGATTTTTTTACTGAGAAGTAACAATGTTCTTTTTTTGATGTAGTTTCATTTTGAAAAAGTAATAAACTTTAGTAATTTTTATTAGATAATTTGTACCTGTTCCAATCATTCACATGCCTCTGCAGTATGAGTTATCTTACAATATTATAATAGTTTTTTTATTAATTTTTTCAGAAGTTGAAAAACTTGGGGTTTAGAGAACATTATAAGAAATCTCATTCCAGAAATCTGTTGACAGTCTAAAAGCATCTTTTATATAACCTAGTAAAATGGTAATTCAACCTAATAACTAGGAGAACAATGGCATTTGTCAACTTTTTAAAAAATTATAAATGAATGAGAGAATATAATAAGATTAAAAAATACAGGGTTATGACATTAATGTGTGCTTTGTTCATTTATTTGACAAGTGGTTTTGTTCTAATTATGTAACTTCCAAATATACCAGCGAAAGCATTAGTGAAATTATATTTCATTATAGTTCCTAGCTATTGAGGAGTTAAAATGAAGAAAGCCTACTTTCTTGAGGTCCAAATATGGCACTGCATAGTATGAATGGATGAGGATTTCTGTGATGGTTTCATGACAGTCCTTGAAACAATATTATAATTTCAGTTTAATTGAATCAATATTTTTTTAACACCTTTTTCTGGCTTGTTTACCAGAAAATCATTATACTTTACTTAAGTGTCTTTCTAGTGTCTTCATAGTATTTATCCTTTATTGTTATTTTATTACATCTGTTGAAGCTTTCAGCTAATTTCTAGGTGGATGCTTATTGTTGTCTCAGGCATGTTTTGTTCCATGTGACTTTGAGCACTGATGAGGATATTGGTTCTTTATGTAGAAAGCTGTCGTTTGCTGACCTGATTTCTGACAAAATTAATTTTGAATAACATTTTGATGCAAAGGTGAGAGCTCTTTGCCTCAGAGAACAGGATAGCATGATGTGTCTAGACTGTTTTTTTTGGTACATGTAGAACATCATGAAACTCCACTTTTCTGATGAGGTGAGAGAACATGGGAACTGTTGGGTTTCACAGCAAAGCATATTGACACATGACCCACTAGAGCCAATTTTTTCTCCCTGTAATCTAATCTTGCTATATTTGTTCAGCTAGGATTGTGTGTTAGCAGAGCTTCAGCATCTGTCCTCAATCTCAACTGCTGCCTGGTCCTTCTACCGATGTGCCGTGTTCTCTTGGCCTTCCTGCGAGGATCTCAGAAGGTAAGTACTGTCCTCAGAGTGCAGCAGTTGAGAAGAGGGCTCTGGTCTCTGTTTAGTCTAAATATAATAGGAAAAAAATTATTTCCCTGTTTGTTATGCAGTATGTGCCTGCATGGTGCAAGTATTAGACATTCAGCCTAGATTCATGATTACTTTGAAAACAATGCCTTGGCTGGCATTGTCTGCTACGATTGGATATGTTGTGAAGAAGTTTTCTTCACTGCATTTTTGAAGGACGAGGAGTTGCTGTGGAACTGTAACCAGACAAAGTCTCCTAATTCTTAACCAACTCTAATATAAAAGACATCTGTGTCCTCTGTGCTGCTTTCTAGTAGAATTCAACAGTGCAAAAAGAACTGCATTGCTGCATGACCAGAAGTGTCATACTGGAGATGATAGAACTTCAAGTAAAAATACCCAACTTGATATATTTGTTGTGGGAGAAAATAATGTTCTGGCAAAGCTAAGAGTGTTTGTTTTCTGTACAAGTATTCAGTAAACAATATTTTAGCTGTTTTGTGGTTCACCAGTTACTTTTACAACAATGTAAGTAATGCTTTTAAAGAACATCTGTGTTTTCTAGATGGTTGCAGATTGAACCTATGAGTTCTATCATGTGACAGTACCTATCATATTTGATACCTATAGATGCATATATGCATGCAAATAACCTTTCCTTCTGATCCAGATCACTAAAAGTCAGATACCTACAACAACTAGTACTGATGTTCCTAAACTTTAAGGCCAGAAGAGACATTACTTTATGTGCTCTTGTAAGACAGATTCAACTGTAATTTCTTAATGAAGACTTCGAAATTGGCTCATTGACATCGTTCTGTAGTTTTTAAGTTTAGGTACTGTGCTTGCAAGGGTGTTAAACCTAGCAAAAGCTGAAGTTGCTATTGTATCACCTCAGTTGCTGTTAGTATCCTTTTTTTATTTGCTTTGTTTTAGAAGAGAGATTGCTTGAATTCTTCTCTTATTAGGTTGCCAGCAGGAAGACCAGAAGGCTGCTGGATAAAAGTAAAACTTTCCATGTCATGTGTGGAGTTACCATATGCATCTTTTCAGGTGAGATCTTACTGTGCTGAGCAGCAGCTTATTTGGGAAACACAAGGAAGCAGTACTTTGTGGTTTTTCTTGTGCAGTACATTTGGGGGTAGTCTTGCTCTGTGCTTCCCTGCCTTAAATTGTGAATGCTTTCTTGGATGTGTGTGGGGTTCGGTTTATTTTCCCTTTAAACATGTGGGCTTACATTCTAATGCTGAGCCTTTCCTTAGAATTCCAGTTTCTGAAAGGACAGATATGTGAGATCAGGTCGAAATCCACCATTACAAGTGACCCTTCACTGTTCCTAAAGAACTTCAGTGAAGAAGCAAGGTGCTACAGGCTTATCTGCAGAGGAGGGAGCAGTGAAGACAAATAGCCAATTCAGTGAAGAAGAAATACTCTTGGGTGGACACCTTTGAATGTTGTCTCCTAGCTGAAACACTGCAGTAGAGAAGTGATTCCTGTAGTGTTAAAAAAAATAATTAAAATACATACAGCTTTCTGCTATTAATATCTATAATCTGATTTACTTTAGAAAAAGAATTCCTTAGTCCCTGATGCATCGCATTCAGTTGATGTGGTTATAGTTTGGCATCTGGGTAGCAACTTTACTTCAGGGGAACATCTACCTCTTGTATGTGGATCTCAGCTTTACTCTCATTTTTATAGTCTTACATGTTGCTGCTCATCTGGTGAACGCACTTAACTTTTCTGAGAACTACAATGAAGATTTTCTGGCACTAAATGCAGCAAACTATCGTGGTGAGGTGAGCCAGATGTCCTTTCATATTTTGCTTTTAAATATATAATTGAAGTATATAATTATTTGTATATTCAATTCCATTGCATGATCCATCTTACGATCTATACAGTGCTTCTGTTTTGTGCCCTGAAAACTCACCATCGAGTGGATTGCTGTGGATTTTACTTCTTTTTCCAGACAAAGCATGTATTAACACTTTTTGTTTAAGCCAGTGGGATTCGGTTCTATTGGATTATTGAGGTGGAGAATGTTGTCACCAGTTCCTTTTGCCTTATAACCTGTTCTTTTGCTTCTCTTCTTCTGCTTATCTCTGTTCCTTGTGTGGACCTCATCGAGAGACTTCTGCTGCTGGTTGGGGGGAAAAAAAAACCTTTGTGCATTTGCACTATTTAGAATATAGTACTATGTGGTGTATGCTGGGGACTTGAGGATAGTGAGGTTTGAGGCTGATTTGGCATTTTTAAACTGTACTGAGAACTGGAGAACTAAGTGAGACCTAAGAGTGGCATTAGTTATCTGCGTGAACTGGACTGGAAGCTGATTTCTACGTACGAAATACTTAGTTGGTATGACTTCTCTGACTGTGGTGCAGATCTCCTCCTGGCATACCAGAGTTCTAGTCCCTCCTCCAGGTGCTTCCTTGTGCATTTGGCACTGGAGAAGAAGTTGCAGATTTTAGAAGTAAGACCAGAGTCCAGGATTCTCTTCTTTGGGCTATGATCAAGTTCTTTTCCTGTTTACATTCATTCTAGTCTCAAGTCTACATTTCTTTTCTACCAGCTTCGTTAGGAAAGATTTAGAATGACCCTATCCCAGCTGCATCCTTTCCTGGAAAAGGAGAGCTTGACTCAGCCCAGGCTCATAAGGACCAACAACCAAGGTCTTCCACTCCCTGGGTAAATGATCTAATCACTGAGCTATTCTATGGCAGACAGACATGGCAACACCAACTATTGTGTGCTGAGGTTGGAGTGTCTGCATGTGTTAGGAGCAGTCTAATAGACTTGGCCTCATCAGGAACATTAGCAGGAGCTTGACTCAGGCAAGAACATGCCAGGGTGTGCATGGCAGCCTGTACTAAGCACCCTCAGGAATTTTGCTATAGAAAATGGAGATAAGTTTTTAGTAACTCTGGGATCTTCTATTAACTCCTGGATTCTAGGTACTCTAGTAGCTCTTGAACCAGACTGTTTGAATTCCACTTAAACCTGTTTTTTAACTGTGGTGGGCAGTCTGGATACTACTGTCATCTTCTGTACATGGATGCCCACATCTGGATTCAGTCAAGGTCAGGGAGATGGATGCATTGTTTTTCCTGACCTATATGAAAACTGCTCACCTCCCCTCACTGCATTTTTCTGCAAGTTTTTTTTAAAAAAGGTTTTTCTCTGCAGTGAAGACAAAACCTCTCAAGGTGTAAATCACAGGGGGAGTGAGACAGTTTCCAATGAGGTTGATATATCCCCTCTTCCTTTCACATGTGGTGAAGGACATGGGAACATCTGGCCTTGTATTGTCATCTCCTTTGTGTTCAGCCGTGCTTCACAAGAGTCCACTGCAAATCTCTTGATGTAACTGGCAGTAAAATTCTTGCTGCTTGTCATTCATTTAAATTCAAAAATCTCTCTTCTGCTCCCCTCTGTCCTCCCAAAGGTATGAGGTAACTGAGTGAAGTTAAGCTTGCAAAAATAATTATCAATAAAATTATGTGGATACCAATTTTTCATAACAGATCAGAATTGTATTTCTCAGGGGAATGCAAAGGCTAAAGGTTTATTTTGTTGAACTGAAGTCAGTGTAAACTGTTACCAAATAACAAATTCATTCTTGCATCCAGATTTAGAGATTGCTTATGCCTTCAAGTATATAAGCTTTATGAGCTACTTAGTATTACATTATTCATATAGGTGTAAAATAATATATTGATTATTGATTTTTTTTTTCATATCTATTTTTCAGGACCCAAGGAAACTGCTTTTTGCTACTGGTAAGTCTGTTGCAAAACTGAATGAGACAGTTTGCTGCTTCTCATTGTCACTCTCCAGACAAAACATTTTGATCCTGTGTTCTCATTCTTCATTTGTTTTATCTCAGCTAGGTTGAGATGTGTTATTTGTGTTAATATAACCTGGGTTTGCTTATCCAATAGTCAGGAGGGAAAAGTTACATAAACCCTGTAGTAGGATGAGCAGCATCTTCAAAGCTGTTGTTGTACAGATGAGTCAGTGGAAAATCATCAGTTTCAAACAGAGATTCTGCATAATATTAAAACCAAATTCCTAAATGATCCAATTTCTAGAAAAAGAAACACAACAAAAAAGGAGTCTTCTTGCTTCAACTGTTTTATTTAAGGGTTGCTTTGACTTCAGAGCCATCTAAACTGTTATGTGGGAAACGGTCTTCAGCACTTAAAAAGAATAAATAAAGTAAAACATTTCTGGTGCAGGAATTGAGAAGGGAGACAATTGGGTACAGAGGGGTAAGCACAAGCCTGAGCCATAGAGCTTCACAAGCAGATGAAAGTCCTTTCTGAAGTTACCTCTCTTTCACCCTTATTTAGATCAAGTGCTAAAACCTCAGCTTGGTAGCATTTAGGGCAAGGTCCAAAGGAATCAGTCTGGGCAGCAATAAATGGGGTTCTAGACTGATCAATCTGAATACATTTACTAGACTTCATGACCTGTAGGAAAGAACTTTCCAAAAACACTGAGCAAGATTTAGGTCAGTTGCGAGTAGAGGAAGTGAGAAAGTAGAACAATAGAAATTGAGGTACAAGCTAGCTGCTAAGTGGAAAGAGTTTGAGTAACTGGTGTAGTTAGTGAATCAGTGGTAGAGGCTTGAAACTCACAGAGGGGGGAGTTAAAGATGGGAAGTGAGCATCAGAACAGACAGCTAGTGTATTTAATATCTTAGATAAAGGAGAAGGACTTGGGGTGAAGAATGAGTACAGAGGTCCCATCAAATACTATCACAGCTTCTGGGGACACCTTGAGACCTCTCTATTTGAGCAGAGGACCTGCAAGGTGGAACTTCTTTTACTCCATGACAGCCAGGAAAATAACGCATTTTCAAAAGGTTGAGCACAGTGTTGCAAAAAGCAGAGATTCTAAGTAATCTTAAATTCAGAATTGCTGAGATCACTCCCCATCCTAACAACTGGTAATTAACTTGTATTATTTGTGCTGTGAGAGTGCCTAGAAAGGTACCAAGGTTTTGCTGCAATACGTAAAAAAACTCAAAACAAAACAGGCCTCTTCTCAAACAGTTCAGAATGACTACAGCTACTGGCTGAATTTATTTTTTTTAATGTATTTATTTTTTAAACACATTAAAGAGAAAGAATAAGTAGTTAGAAGGATTTATAGTGTGGTGGCTTTTTAGATCAGTCCAGGAAAGAACCTTCTTGTATAAGAGTGGGAAGCTAACTGTGGGAGGAGCAAGTATTCAAGATTATAGTTAGTGGAGGAAAAGAAAGACAGGGACAGGGAGGAGAGGAAACACTAAAAATGCACTGATTAATGGGGGCAAGGTTGTGAGTGATTTCATGTTTGCAGTTTGATGGAGAAGAGAATTGCAAAGCTGGATATAAAAGATGACCTGTGACTTGAGTGACAGTGTAGGAAGCTGATTCAAGTGCTATGCTACAATTGGATTGCAAGTATTTGTGTCAAAGGGGTGATTGATTGCACACTACATATGAAATGAGATTACGAAAGAACAAATGAAGGAGTTAATGGAAATAATGCACATTTTTAATGCAACTGATTTAACTGTAACCTTTCCATGATAAGGTGAAAGCATAATTCCTAGGCAGTCCAGGACAAAACTTCTATTGATTGTAGGACCAGGATTTTCCTCCAGTTTGTAAAATTGAGGAGTGATTTGGGATGTATCAGACTTTGGGTATTAGACTTCTCAGCAAGTAGATATTGAAAAGTTTATAAAAAGATAACATTTGAAATTGTCTCTTTATTGCTAAAGAGCCTAAATTATACTAAATTATTTTTTAAATTAGCTTGTTCTCATAATTAGGATGTGATCTTATAAAAATCTTATAAAAGATCCTGGAGCATTGAAATATGTGGTTTGGCCACTTATGTCCATGAAATCTGGTTGAGACACTTGTATTCTGAACACTAAACCAGCACTTACTTAGCTTTGTGCCTGGTGATTGGCCTGACTGAATTTATTTAAACCCAGACATGGCCTTTAGGGTGATCAGAGACTCTGCTTAAAACCTACCATTCTTCAAGAAGTAAAAGGCTTCGATGTAATACTTCATCGATTTTAGGTTCCTAATTCTTAATTCAGATTCTTAATTTGTGGGCAGTTTTGAAGATAAGGTGCTCAGAAAAAGTAGTAACTTCAGTTGGGATTTTTCTAGTCTGTCTTTAGACTGATGGTTTACTGTACTTTATAGGCAAGATTCTACTTTAGGATGAGATGAATCAGGCTGTAGAAATATTTGTTTTTCCTCCTTTGACTTAAAGAGCCAAGGATAGACTAGTTCTGATACAAGTCTACGTTTGAGCAGATGAGTCCAATCCTTAATATTTTTAACCTTTCCTTCTGAAATGCTGACTGTAGATCACTTTCACAGAGCTTGCTCAATGGGCAGCAATTTCAAGCATGATACAATGCCATGGAGAGTAATTTCAAACTCTTTCTCATTCCAGGATGAAATGGGTTGGCAAGCAATTGTAGTGACAGCTTGCATTGAAATTGATTTGCTTGAAACTCTGTCCCTGACCAGGTTTTTAATTGTCATGTTCAACAGAGTTTAGGGTTTGGAGTAAAAAAAGAGATGGAGACACTTGTACAGTTAGACTTAAAAATAAATAGACAAGATTTGTTCTTGATGACTTGCTTAGAAACAGTTGTTGTGAGCAAAAGATTGAAGGAGCAAAGACTAATAGCAAATTAGTGATCCATGCTGAAATGCAAGGAAAATGGCAGTTTTCTCTGGGAAGGCTTGATACGTGAATTGTCTTCAAGAGGTAAATAGATACAAGAGTTCAGTTGAATCATGATTGTTATATCTAATAATGTCCACTTTCCTAAAATGTTATAGGAGACAAGTATACCTTTTCACAGTTCAAATATAAGTTATGTTTATTTTAGTTCCAGGTCTCACTGGAGTCATTATGGTGTTAGTATTATTCCTAATGTGTACAGCTTCTACCTATGCCATCAGGTAAGATGTAATCTTATCATTATGCTGAAAAATGTCGTTTTAGTAATCATATTCTTCTATTATTAGAAGGAATGAAGAGTAAATGCAATATGAGGCAAGAAGTATTTAAGTGTTTAAAAATACCAGTTTTCTTGCCCTGTATTTGTTTTTCACTAGCTTGCAGGTAAATTAGCATGGTGAATTTTGTATGAAAAAATTGCAAAGACTGCTTAAATTGCATTCATAGAAAGATATTTTCTGAGGAATGTGCTCAGTTAAAAATCTAGACCTTTAAAAATTCAAATAGTTCTTTTTTCCTATTTCTACAGGGAGCCAGTAAACTAAGCATACGGAAGGGTCTGTCCAATATATAAATGAGGTCTACTGGAAGTAAAATAAGATGCTATCTTTGTCTTAAGTATTTTCACCAATAATTGTAACAACAAGCTGTAAAAAAAAAAAAAATAAAAATAAACCCAAACAATGAAGCAAAACACAACCAAATTCCTCTACTTAAGAAAAATATTGGGTTTTTTTAAGTTCTGAGTCTGGTTGTCAGATATATTCTTTTTTAATGTTGATTATAATTCAAAGCACCATTATGGTATTGGCTCAGAGCTGGGCTTTCTAAAGGTTTGGTCCTCCAATGGGTTCACATTATTGAACACATACTGTAGTACATTTGAGTGACTGGTACCTTGAAGAATCTAGCCCAGTGTTGTAGCCTTTTTAAGGCTTAGATTCTGCAACTGAAATATGTAAAAACCCCCTTAATTTTTATAGCAGTCTCTTGTGAATCAAAAGACTGTTTATGTAATTAGATCATCTCAATTCATTAAACACTGAAGGATATCTTCAAAGATAAACGGTGCTTCAGTGATGTGAGCTAGATATGTGGTTTCAAATTTTGTTGAACTGATTTGTCTTTCCTGAGTATCAGTGTTATCAGTCGCTGATTCAAGAAAGTTGTGAAGCAAATCATAGAATCTTATAATCACAGAATACTTATGTACTTCTTGTAGACAAAGATAGTTCCAGGATTAAGACCTTTGTGAAGCACTGCAGGCTACAGAAGTGCAGGATAAAACTACTGCACAATGTCAAGCATGGCTGCACATTACATAGTCCACAGAGATGGCTCTACTTGCAAAAGAAAGCCAGTTTAGGAAAGATGGAAAAATAAAACAATTACTTCACTATGCAGCAGTGAGCCAGAACATAGTCCTCTTTTCTCCAAGGTCATGATAGATTAGAACAAAAGAACATTTATTAATGACTGGGAAACTTAGAAAAATACATGTAGCTGCAAACATGCTCTTGGAAATAATAATTTTAGGATTCATGCAATAATGGTTTCAATCTTTCAAATGCTTATTACTTCCTTCTTCGATTATTGTAGGTACAAATGCTTTCCCATCTTTCTGCCATCTATCCAGCAGAATCAAAGCCCTTAAGAAGTCATCTGCATCTCCTGTTCCTCTACCAATAATTCTTATTCAGAAATTTTATCCTGCCTTCTCTTTTAGGCATATGGCTCAAACTTGTTTTCGTAGTGTGTTTTCCTAAGGAAATAAGCTTCACTGTGCATCTTTCTGTCCCTTTTCAATCTCCTTCCTTGTGGATTCTCATGTGCCGTATGGTGGCTAAGATCATGCTGTGGTCTTAGGAGAATTAATTGTAATTGTTAACTGCCTATCAGAAACTAGTCTTTTGAAAAAGTATTTCAGAGACTATTATACTTTCTTGGATTTCAGCCCTAATCTGCTCTTTCACACTGACCTGCTTAATAATTTTTTCCTTTGTGTCTTTTTCCTGAAATTTTTCTATGCATGATTATCCTGCTGTTTTCGTGCCTTTACTTGTTCAGTAAACTGTGTGAATAAGCATTAGGAGGATTGAATTAGCTGCTAATATTTTAAAAGGGCAAAGTGAGTATTGTTTGAAAAATTTTCTAAGTTTCTGCCATGTCATATCTTGAGAATTAGACCAACATCTTTTGGTCAGTAGTTGTTTGTTGGAAGGGTCATGAAATTACAAGAAAATGCAATAAATCCAGTGAATAAATGCTAACACTTCTGCTAGCTTTAAAATTAATGTTGCTCAAGAGTATTTCCATTGAACACAATTACTAGTGACTTTGGAAATCATTCATTTAAAGGAAGATTAAAATATAAGCTGCTCCAATGCCATTTATTCTTGTAACCTAATATTCCAGTCTTCAATTTCATCTTGTAAGTTACAACATATATCTCCCTTTTTAAAATTAGCTGTAGCAGAGTCAAAAATATTCTTCCAAAACTGTGCTTCTTATTGTGTCCCTTTATAGCATGGAAATCTCCTGTCACGGTTTAGGGTCAGGGTGGCCCCTTAGATCTATAACAGACACTCTCTGTCAACCCCCCTCCCTCCCTAAAGGGGAAGAGAAGGGAATAAGGGAGAGAGACTTAGTGATTAGAAAAGGAAACTAGAACAGCTTTAATGAAAATGAAATTAGTAATAATAAAAATGGAATATATACAAATATATA